>JBAMIE010172945.1:0-14756 GCA_037177295.1 Kaempferia parviflora | reverse complement strand
CAACTGCAGATTATGATAACTCAGCAACGAGGAGATCTTCAAATGAACATCCCCGCGCTTCGCAAGCTAGATGCGATACTCATTGTAATAAGAATTCTCCTACAATTAATCTTTGGTAGAACGGATTGTTCTAAGCTTACAGTTCTAAGTTCTCGGCCTCTCAGGGCTCCCTTGACGACTTCGAGGATCAGAACATGTTTTCGTATGTCTCAAGAGATGCTGATGAATCGGAGAAGGGAAATGCACGAAGGGACGGCGATAAATGGTGGCTTCCTACGGTGAGAGTCCCTCTCGGTGGACTCTCAGAGTCATCCAGGAGATGGATTCAGTTACGGAAGGATTCAGCTACACAGGTACACAAGGCAGCCATGGCAATCAATGCTCAAGTTCTCATGGAGATGGCGGTGCCTGAAGCCTATGTCGAATCTCTTCCTAAGGTTAACACTAAGATGATCCTGGGTTTCAAGTCAGTATCTAACTGTTTTGGTTTTTTTACATCATATCGTAGAATGGGAGGGAAAGCTTAGGAGATGCGATCTACAAAAGCATCACAGACGATGTCTTCGACCCTGAAGAATTCCTCAGAACGATGGACTTGTCGACGGAGCACAAGATTCTTGACCTGAAAAACAGAATCGAGGCCTCGGCAGTGATATGGAAGAGGAAAATGCACGAGAAAGAAGGCAAGCTGTCGTGGGCTTCGGCAGTCAGTTTGGAGAAGAGGGAGATGTTCGAAGAGAGAGCTGAGATAGTCTTGATTCTCATCAAGCAGAAGTTTCCCGGCATCCCTCAATCGGCACTCGATATAAGCAAGATCCAATACAACAAAGTAATTCAAAAAAAAAAAAAAAAAAGGACTACGAAATCTCTCCATCTTCTTTGAAAATGTTCCTAGTAGTGTTAAAATGTTCCTAGTAGTGTTGGTTCTGATCGATTTCTTCAGGATGTAGGACTGTCGATCCAAGAGAGCTACTCGAGGATCTTGGAAAGCTTAGCCTTCATGTTGATTTCACGAATCGATGATGTTCTTTACGCGGATTCTCTTGCTAAGGGTCCAACCACCAAATGTCCAAAGACGGGATATGTGAAGATGCCCTCTGAAGTGAAGGTCGGCAAGGA
Source organism: Kaempferia parviflora (assembly GCA_037177295.1). Classification (NCBI taxonomy): domain Eukaryota; kingdom Viridiplantae; phylum Streptophyta; class Magnoliopsida; order Zingiberales; family Zingiberaceae; genus Kaempferia; species Kaempferia parviflora. The sequence continues at coordinate 13,637 of JBAMIE010172945.1, read as the reverse complement.
GTTTTCATACACGGAGCACGTAGGAGTCGCTAGAAGTCCTACCGCTCGTCATTGATTGTGTTCATGGTAGATAGTTCATAGGCAGGCACAAGAGCCTTTGTAGATCTTACGATTTCATTTACTCTTCCATGCTTGTCGGCCCGCCGAGAAGAGATACTACTGATCTGTGATGCATCATTCAATCCATTGCATCGAATGTTTTGGTTACGATTCTAGTTTATGGTTCCTTGTTTGTCAAGGGGATCGAATGGGGATTCTGCAGAAGAACTTCCCACTAACAAATCTATATACTAATTCAAACATATCTATAGGGTACCTGAAAATGCCCTTTTTCGTTGAAGTTTGAAGTATAAATATGTCAAGCCAAGCTTAGTTGTGTTCAAATTTATGTATCTACTAAAAAAAAATTATTGAGCTAGAGTGGTACTAAGCTTGTTTATGAACATTGTTTAGGCTTTTAATTGAGTTCAACTATCAACGCTATTGTTCTTAGAATTCATATTAAATTTTTATCTGTTTTTGAAATTGATACTATTTCCATATTTTTAACATATTGTGAATATAAAAAAATATACAAAATTATTCAATATGTTTCTTCTCTAGCTTTATTGAATAAACGTCTGGAGTAATTGTTAAGTAAAAGAATTTTTTTGACGAGTGATTTTCACTGATATTAAAATAAAAAATTCGTAACTTTGTGATTTTTGCCAAAATAAAGTTTTCCTATTTTTTCACATAAAAATCTATAAAAAAAAAATAAAAGTTTATTATTAAAGAGTTAACTAAAATTCTGTGGTCAGATAGACGGTTGAGATCTATCTTTGTTCAAACTCACTCTTTCCCTCCAAAATAATAATAATAATAATAATAATAATAATAATAATAATAATAATAATAATAATAATGCTTAATTTAGAAAGTAGCGTGATAATAAAAACCTCTTCGTGTTCTTTTTCTCGCCCTTCTCATTTTATCCACCAGACGGAGAAGGAAACTGGTACGCCTTTCCGATTCCCTCCCTCCAAACCCTAAGCACTCAAGATTAGGTTTCCGAATGATCTGGTGATCGATCCTTCCTTGCTCTCCCTATCCTTGTTGCTTGATATTGGTGGCTTCTGTTGTTGTAAGAATAGAGCTATCGTGAGGTTCCGGAAGATGAATCGCCGGTCGTCCGTTTCGTCTTCTACGTCGGCAGCGATGGCCCCGTCGAAGAGGACAGAGGCAATGGAGGTTGCCGCCAAGTTGCCGGCTGCCAGAGCGGCGCAGGGGAAGAAGAGGGTCCCTCTTCGGGATATCAGCAAACAGAGCAATGTGTTACGCGGTACTCGTAGGCTAGTAGGCGATAAGGGGGCCAATGTGGGTATCCTTTCTTTTGTCTTTCTTCTCTCTTTTTTTTTTTTTTTCCCCTTTTCCTTTCAACTTGTTGGGGAAAAAAGATGCGATCTTTGAGCGGAATCTTCACGTTTCGTCATGATTTGACACTAAGCTTTAGTCTTGGCAATGGTTTTTATCCAGTGATTTTTTTCTTCAACATCAAGAATTTCGTAATTTAGTATTTCTGACCATGGTTAATATAGCGATGCTGTAGTTTTTTTTAATGTTTTATTCGCTTTCAAAATTTTTGTTTAATAACTTTTACATACGACAGTATTTTAGCATGCCATTTTGAACAAGAACTATGAAATGTGACTTTTCAAAATTGTTCTTAGGTTCATCTTTTATTCCATTAAGTTTTGCATGATGTAGTCATGTAACACGTACTATATATTGTTGGAAAAAATCAAAGATAAAGCCAGCATTAGTTCTAATTCATACGAGCAAAAACCAAGTTCGAAATTTGACTTTAATGTGCAAAAATACAAGACTTGAAACATCCATGGCTTTTTTTCCCCTAAAGAATATTTTTCCCAATTAAATTATATACTCCGTGATAAGCACAAACTAAGCAAAATATGTTATGTATATTCCTCACTAAAGTTACATGAATTTTTTACTCAGTGGAAAGAGGATCCTAGTAGAGGGGCAAGAAGTTTTAACAATTAAAATATAAGTAATATTGACAGAAACTATAGTCTCTTCGTTATTATCTCTAAGCTATTCTATGCTTTAAAAAGTACTTGTGAATGACTTTGATTAAATATCAGTATGGGAAATTTTTAACTTGAAGTGCACGCTATTTTAGCCTGATTAAAATCCCTTACCTGCTATAGTTTTAGAGTCCAATAGTATAGCCTGTTTTAAGTGCCCAGTTGTTCACTTTTGATGACGCTTATTTTACAATGGCATTATTTGCTTTGAGGTGGTTCTGTCAACTGTCAAGTTCAATATTTTGGACTTTGAGATACAGTCAAACTCATGCTGAACATATCTTGGGATCCTCTAATGCTGCAGAAACTGCACATATTGGCTAACTAAAATATTAAATGAGTTATTGCAGTATCTTTTTGGTGGAGGAATATTTGACTGAGCATGATCACCTTTTTTTTACATGTTACTCTCTTTTTATTATTTCTTTGCTTCTTGATCTAAACTTTTTAATCAAAAATCTATTGTGGCTTAAGATGTTTCTATTTTCAATTACATTGCTTGGAGATGCCATTCTTCTTTATTTTTCTTCTATATCTCTAGTTGATCATCAACTACTATTGTGCTTGCTTTCAATGATTGAGCATGAACGTAATATTTTTGTCATATTTTCTTTGTCCAAACGTTTCTTAGTAAATAGCTAATCAGTTTTATCGTGGCTATTCATAAGCAGACCAATGCTACAAGATCAATTTCAAGGGTCAAGAAGGGGTCTTGCACTACTTATTGTGATTCAAGATTGAGTCAAACCTCTTCAGTTAGTTCAGCTACTATCAAACCAAGTGCTATTGTATCTGGCAACAAAAGTTCCCTGCCACACAGCAGTGTGTCTAAACCTGCAGTTGTTACCTGGGTAGTACCTTGCACTACCCTCAAGTCACCTAACTTTTCTGATGATTCTGTTTCATCAATGTCCACATGCAACTCAATTCAAAGCCCTGAATTTGAGTATATAGACAATGGAGATTCTCAGGCTACAACTTCTTTGGAGAGGCAAGCAAACCAGGATCTAAACATTTCTAAGCATGTAGCTATAGCAGGTGCATTTTGATTAGCTGAATTCTCCAATTATGTTTTAATGCTTCTTATTTAAGGTTCTTGATTCTATGAAATGGAATCACCTGCTATTTATTTAATTTTTTTTAGTAAATCTCTACTTTTTTGGATGAAACCAAGTAGTTTAGAAATAAATATTTAGCCGGGTTTTGTTTAATTTGTCTATTGGTATTGTTGATAATATTTATCAGAGTCAAAATCACAGAGTAATGGTTCTATGCTGATGGCAGTTGAAGTTGTGGAAGTTGATACAAACCACAATGATCCTCTATTTTGCACTACACTTGCTTGTGATATCTACCAAAATTTACAGAAAGCTGAGGTGATATATTCTTCTTTGTTATTTATTGTTTTTATTCTGTTTTTTTTTTTTTTTATCCTCTTTGAGGTTTCCAAATATTTTCAATAATTAATGATATATGCATATCTTCTGGACATTATTGTTCCTTATTGATTAATGATTACTAATGATATTTTGGTATGTTAGACCACTGATGTTGATCTTGGTTATGTATGATTTTCCTTGCTAATTATCTGGATTAGTTCAAGGCTTTTAATTTTCAATCCGAGTGTGCAATTTGTTCATTGGATCGCCAGAATATAAGGTACTAAGCTTTACAGGATATATATAGTGATAGAAGCATCCAAATAATCAATATTTCTGCTAAGATTTATACAGTTATATGTCGAAGGAAAAAGTTTTTTTTAACATACCTTGTTTGATTGCCTTTGGTCTTGAAGTTATGATGTTCATGTAAATTTACTTCTTGAGTTGAAATTGATAAAGTGGGTTGATTGTATAGCACTTGCATCAAACATTTTCTTCTTCGATCTGTGAAATACAAACTGTACTATTTCCTTTTCAGTAGTTTCCTTAATCCTGTCCTTGATAATGAAGTAACCTAGCTATTCAGTTAATGTCGGACTGCAGCTTTGCCTTTGTATTTGAACTGTATAAGCTAGATCAATCATCAAAGGCCTTCGGTTAGGCTGAAGCCCTTAACTTGATGAAATATTTTTATCTTTAAATGCTATGCCTAATGCTTGTTTTGTTTATAATTTCAGTTTGTGTGATTAAACTAAGTGGAAGATTATATTACAAACTAGTAATTCCCATGCCTTTGTTTGTCAGATCGGCAATTACACTTATATGGAACAAGTCACTTATTTCATGCTATTGTTCTGCTGAAAGGAAACCTTTTTAAAATGTTTATATAGCAACAATAATCTAGCATGACAAACATTAGAACTATGGACTGCAAGGTATGACAATTGTTTTCAATGTTCTTTGAGTCAATTATGTATTCACCATAATTCAGATTAATGTTCATAGACCTCTCACTAAGTTCCTTAGTTTGGACTTGTTATCAAAATAACATTTGCTTTAAGTAAACACCTTTTTCTTTCTACTGGATAATGCAGCACTATTTTTTCCTACAGACTAAGAAAAGACCTTCGATAGATTTCATGGAAACAATTCAGAAGGATATAAATGCAAACATGCGTTCCATTCTGATTGATTGGCTTGTAGAGGTATATTTGCTCCAAATCACTCCCTTTCTGATAGTATTTTTGTCTTCCAATTTAGGTTGAGTACTTTCTAATCCCATTTGACTACAGGTTGCAGAAGAGTATCATCTGGTCCCTGATACACTATATCTCTCTGTTAATTACATTGACAGATATCTTTCTGGAAATGAAATAAACCGAGAACGATTGCAACTTCTTGGTGTTGCGTGTATGCTAATTGCAGCGTAAGAACTATTCGATAATGTTATGGGAATTTAGACTTATTTTGTTCATAATAATTTGAATTCGGCGTCAACAGAAAATATGAGGAAATATGTGCCCCACAAGTGGAAGATTTCTGCTGTATGACTGACAATTCATACTCAAAGGATGAGGTGGATGTCTTTGTAACTCCAATTTACGATTCTGTGTTGCATGTTTGGGCTGCCCATTCACAACTTGGTGCTCAGGTTTTGCGAATGGAATCAGAAGTGTTGAATTACTTGAAATTTGAAATGACAGTCCCGACTACCAAGTGCTTCTTGAGGTAATACTAAAACCATTGTATTAGCTCTTAAATGTTTGCCAATAAGTTGCTTATTTTCATATCTGATGTGCAAATGAAAAGGAGATTTGTTCGTGCTGCTCAAGCATCCAATCAGGTAATTTCATTGTTTGCGAATGTTGTCTTTTTAGTTTCTACATCTAAACAAAGAGTTCATTGTCAAATTTGTTTTTCCAGCTGCCTCTGTTGCAAATTGAGTTTCTTGCCAGTTATGTTGCAGAGCTCTCATTACTCGATTACTCTATGCTTCGCTATGCCTCATCACTGGTAGCATCTTCTGCTGTTTTTTTGGCCAAGTTCATATTGCAACCAGCGAAAAAACCTTGGGTACTGATTCATGCAACAGTTTTCTCAGAATTTTACTAAAGAGAAATACTCTGAACATCATGTTGTCCTTATCTAAGATTAGTTACATTGTGGTTGATGATGCAGAATGCCACGCTGAGCCATTACACACTATATAAACCTTCAGACCTTGCAGACTGCGTCAAGGCATTACACCGGCTAGTCTGCACTAGTGCAGGGAACAACTTGCCTGCTATTAGAGAAAAGTACAGTCAACACAAGGTACATAATTTGGTCTCAAAACATTGCTTCAATTCTCAGTTGCCCTGCAGCACTCTTGATTTGTTGTTCTTCCAGTACAAGTTTGTTGCCAAGAAGTACTGCCCTGCTTCCATCCCTTCAGAGTTCTTCCAAGATAACTTTCAAGACTTCACAGCCAAAGTCCGGGAATTGAATTTAGTCTCTGCGTGACAGATGATGAAGGCTGCTGATGCTGAATGCGCGCAACGAGATTTGAATAGGTGGATGTTCATATCCTTTGATCTATGAGATACACTGTTGCAATGCTTCTTCACCTCACACTGTTGATCTCCTAGAAATAAATGGAAATTGTACTACTGCTCTTATTGTGAGAATGAGCATTATTGGCCTCCGAGTTAACACTTCAATAGGGCTAGCCATCAGTGAGGCATAGGTGTACATACTGTTTTGGATTATCTCGTATCTTTGTCCAGAAAAGTCGTTCAATTAAGGTTGAATAAGACATGTGATTTATCTATTTTCAAAATGTATGGGTGGATAGGCTACTAAGGTGATAGAGGAGCCGTTGAAACGACGATTTCAGTTTTCTACCAACCTAGAATGAGCATGATTGATTGTGAATCTACTGAGTTTTGAAAAAGTCACGATGTTTGGTGTTGCATGGCTTCTTTAGTAGGCCATGAAATGAATATTTTTTTTTAAAAAAAAAGCAAAAACTATATTATATAAGCATATACCCTTTTTATTTTTAATTTTAACTTAAAAGAAAACAATATTTTAGCATGGGTGGTGGTGGACCCGTTACAGATCGAACTGGCTGTCTCTGAACCTGAACCTGAACTGTGGGTGGATCCCTCCCCGCGCACGGAAGTCGTAGTAGAACTCGTGCCAAATACGTGGCCGCGTCTGATTTGCGCAGCGCTGTGCAGTAGTGACGCAACACCAAGAAGGAATGGGGAAGGAGAGGCATTGAACAATTTCCATTAATGACGGGAGGGACAGGTGTCAGTTTTCGATTCGCGGAGGGAAACTAAGAAGAGTTATGAAAGTTACCCAATTTTCGAAAGCGAACGAAGCATATCCGGCGTTCGTGATGCGGTTCTTCCCTCGGGAATATACTCTTGCCGAAGAATCGACTATGCGAAGATTACAATCTTGAATTCCTCCGCCTCTGATTCGTTTTCTATAAATTTCTACTTCCAGATCGCGATCCTGGTGCTTGCTTCCATTCGTGCTTTCGTTTGGTGGAGAGCTGAGCTGGGTGCTGGTGGAGATCGATGACTAGGGAGGAGATCAAGGAGGCTCTGGTGGGGGAGGAGGAGATGCCTCATCTGCTGCAGGATTTGGAGGCCGACGCCAAGCCTCGCCGCATTGCTCTCTTCGTCGAGCCCTCTCCGTTCAAGTTAGTAAAGCTGTATTTTTTTGCTATGGCAGTCGTACTTATCTTAGTTTTGTTTGTTTGTTTCTCTCTTTTAATGCTTAGCCCTGAGTTCATGTAAGAAAGATTAGTGTCCTTAGTGATCGGGTTCTTTGTTGCTCGGAGGAGCTGCATCTTGGTTTTGATGCGCTGGTCACGAAAAAAAAAAAAAAAACCTTTTCTTAGAAGAAAAAATTGGGATTTTGTGCTGGTGAAGCGCCTTTTATTGATTCGGATACGCCTGGTCATTCAATGAGATGATTTAAGATCACGTTGCCTCGATCTCAGTAAATGGTTTTTTGTTTATTATTTTCCTGTTGCTACAATGTTAATTTGTGGCGTGGCTCGGTGATTTGGGTCGTTTCTGCTTGATTTAATTCGATTTTGCTCGATGCAGCACATAGTTAGTTGAGTAATTGCCTTATTGGGTTGATTGCTTGAGGTAGCTTTTGCTTCACTCCTCCTTGATTGAGGATCTCCCTTTTTTTAGTCTTGAAGTGGGTTGAGCCGATCTGCATCTTTTTCCTTTCAAGGTTAACTTGGCCATAACTTTTTTTCTCAACAACAAAAACTTGGCCACATCTTCGATGATTCACTGGTGACGCCTTTTCACTTTTTTTTTAGGAGAATTCTGGCCCTGAAGTGGGTTATATTGGTCAGGATGGTTATTCTTGTTTGAATGAGTTGCCTCTGTGTTTTCTGATCTGTTGGTAACTTTGCTTTTCTTTTTTAATTCAACATTACAACCTGTTCTATGTACCGTTCATAAAATAAAATTTGTAACTTTGCTTGAGTGCTTTCATTTGAGATTTTCTGGTATAAAATTGTCGAAGCCACCAGTCTTTCATTCTTCTATTTCTTCCCCAGTTTTACTATCCATTTGAATGGTAGCCTCTGATAAAATGAATATCATACTTGCGCCTAACGTCTTCTTTGAAATGAGGAACATTGGGATTTTCAAGCCAGTGACAAATTATTGTGCTAGACTAGTCTGATGTTTGCCTATTGTGAACAACTAGGCTAACCTCTGTCTAGTTAACTGGATAGACTTCTCCAAATAAGATTGTTAATCATTTATTGCAATCAGGAATTTGCCCTTGATCTTATGATCCAAATCTTGGTTTGTTAGTTTGTCTATTTCCTAACAACTGTTTGATTTCAGAATTTTTAGCATGTTGCGTTAATAAACCTACTTCTCCTTCTTATGTTTGACAGTTATATCTCTGGATATAAGAACCGTTTTCAGAATTTTATCAAAAATTTGCGTGAAATGGGAGATGAGGTGAATACTTCTAGTCCAAATTTATCCTGAAATTATTTATTTTACTGTTATATTGATGGATTGTATGAGTATTTATTTCAAAGCATAGAGATCAAATGGTAAAAATTGAGCTTATTTTGGCCTTTCAACCCAAGGAAGAATGAATATGTCCAATGAGAAGATCTGCTTAATAGAAATCCAATGAAAGCCTTCGTCATGTTTGTTACAGGTAATTGTTGTCACAAATCATCAAGGTGTGCCTCAAGAGTTTCACGGCGCAAAAATTATTGGTTCAAGAAGGTAAGCAAAAATAAGAACCTTTTTGGTTCATGTACAGAAATTTTGGATAAAAATGATGCTTCATGTCAATAGAAATTCTGTTTTTAACTGGCATCTCGTTTTTCAGTTAACTTAGAGATCCCCTACCTCTTAGTGTGGAATATTTTTCCAGCATAATCATGTAATGCTTTCAAGAATTTTTTTTCCCTTTAAAAATAATACACTTACTTAGGTTTCTCATTTACCTATTTTACTTGATGAGGTCTACAATGAATATTTATTCAAGTTAAAATATTTGCAGCCTCATTGATTATACCTGTCATATAATCAATCAGGTCTGAAGTACCAAGTCTATACCTTATTCCAATCCACCTGCTAATTGTTCAAATTTAAGCTAGTCTGTGACTAGTCTCAGGAGATACACAGTCTTGGGGAGGAGGAGCACACTCAACACCTCCATGGACATGCTAAAATCCTAGAGCTCAGACCCCCCTCCACCACCTTCCCAGTAGACCATCATATTTTATGCCTTGACACTGATCTTTTTTTTTTTTTTTTTCTACACTATGACTTTTGGCTATAGTTGACTTTAAACTGGTTTACTGTCTCTGACTTGAGTTTGACCTTGACCTATACATTGCTTTATTCCAATCCACCTGCTAATTGTTCAAATTTAAGATGTAATCTCATTGATATACAATATAAATAATCTAGTAGATTAGTCCAAACACTCATCAATTTGTTTTGTTACGTTGAATTATATTTTTGGGTTTCCATTGCTTTTTAGATGATTTCTTAGACTTAGTGTTACATTGTTCTAATTTGATATTTCTATCATATGATTTGCTACTTTATCGTGTATTGGATCTTAATTGAGTGTTCTTGTTAGTTACCAAAAATCTGAGCAAATTGTTGCTGGGTTGATATGGCACCAAACAGAATCAGTCAAGTATATAGTGTAGGAAGTCGTCTCCTCTAATTGACCTTTTAATTAGCAGATCTTCAAACTGAAGAATTTCCTATGATCTGAAGTTAATTGAGAAAATCCAAACACTATTGCACAATATTAGTTTCTCTGCAGTAAGAATTGACTTCAACTTATTAAAATACATATACATTTGAAATCTAGAGATAAAGAATAAATCTCATAGAAAGCTCTCTGTTATTTCATTCTTTTGCTTCATTCTCACGGTTTCTAATTTGTTTGCCAGCTTTCCGTGCCCATTGTACAACAATGTTCCTCTTTCACTGGCACTTAGCCCGAGAATCATTTCAGAAGTTGCAAAGTTCAAACCAGATATTATCCATGCATCTTCACCAGGAATCATGGTTAGTTTTACCTTCAAAAATCTATGTTTTGAAGACTTCAATACCTTTGCATTTATTCCATTAAAACCTTCTGGTATGTCAGGTATTTGGTGCATTGGCAATCGCCAAGATGCTCTGTGTCCCTATAGTAATGTCGTACCATACTCATATTCCAAAGTAAGTGACAATATGAAGTCCATTCAGTATTCACTGAAAATAATGTGAATAACAAGTCCAACACTTGAATCAAAATTTACATGGTAATAATCATCTGTTCTGCAATTATATATACATTCTTGTTCAGATACATACCGAGGTATACATGGGGCTGGTTCGTGGAGCCAATGTGGATGGTAATAAGTAAGTTATCTCTCTCTTTTTCTCCTTATCCATAGTCCTATATCATCTTACTTACTGCCACTCTCTCTTCTAAAGGGTTCCTTCATAGAGCAGCAGATCTTACTTTAGTACCTTCAGCTGCCATTAGCAAAGATCTCATTGCTGCTAATGCAACAGAAGGTTTGAACTTATTCGGTTTTCAAGTTTCTCAAGTTTTGTTATCCTCAATCACTTTGCTATTGTTATTGCTTTCTTTTCTCATAGCTCATAAGCTACGCCTTTGGAATAAGGGTATTGACTCCAAAAGCTTCCATCCTCGTTATCGCAGCCATGAAATGCGTGCACGGCTCAGGTATCTACTACCTCAAGCTGATAGCATACGGCAAATATGTCATAAACTCTGTTCTCTCCTTTCTCAGTAATGGTGAACCAGAGAAACCATTGCTAATCCATGTTGGACGCTTAGGAAAAGAAAAGAACTTGGATTTTCTCAAAAGGTAAAATCTTTACTTTCGCCATCAATCAAGTACTAGAATCACTCCTCATTTGATCTTCGTTTGGTTAGGGTTATGGACAGGCTTTCAGGAGTAAGAATTGCTATTGTAGGAGATGGGCCATACAGGTAGAACACTACTTTCCCATTCTTTTTTTTTTTTTTTTGAACAACGAATCCCCCTTTTATGGCATGGCCTTCTGCTGTGTAAACAGGTCTGAATTAGAGAAGATGTTCGCCGGTGTGCCTGCTGTGTTCACCGGCATGCTCCAAGGGGAGGAGCTCTCTCAGGCGTACGCCAGCGGCGATGTGTTCTTGATGCCGTCGGAGTCTGAGACTCTCGGCCAAGTCGTGCTGGAGGCAATGTCCTCCGGCACGCCGGTCGTGGCGGCCCGTGCCGGAGGGATCCCCGACATCATACCGGAGGAGCACGAAGGGAAAACCAGCTTCCTCTTCTCCCCGGGCGACGTGGACGATTGCCTGAGCAAGGTCGAGCGACTGATCTCCTGCGATAAGCTCAGAGAAGCGATGGCGACGGCCGCCTGGGAAGAGATGCAGAAACATGATTGGGGGGAGGCTACGCGAGTGATTCGCAACGAGAATTACAACGCCGCTATCTGGTTCTGGAGGAAGAACGAGTCACATATCATCGGGCCATTGCAGGCATTTGCGAGATGGGTCTTTGGGTCACCTCAGAACAATCGCAGCTCTGAATCATTGAATTATTAGGGTTTTAGGATTTTGGATGATTGCCACTTTGTAGATTTCCTCAACATTCGTTTGTACAGAGACAGTGATTGGGTTTGATTCTTGTGTGGATAAAGTGATTCGTTCGCTTTCAGTACTACTGCTAATCTATCCCTTGGTCAAGAAGGTAAATGATGGATGACTAATAGCCATTAGTGCAAGTGGTCGAGACATAGGGGACGATATGTTCAAATGCACTGAGTTTTAACTCATGAACTTATGTGACAATCTTTCATGACTTAACTATTGCACCGCTTCGAGGGGACTATTATATTTGATTCTCACTTGAAGTAATTAGGGTGCATTATATCTTGATAATAAACAAAAGGCGCATTTATTAGGTAGGCCTTCCATTTTAGCATTTTTTTTGACTTTTTAATCTATTTCATTTCACCACAACTTACTTTTATCATTGACACTACTGATTTTTACAAATAAGAATGCGGGGGAGAGATCAAGATCAACTTCATTATCAGGTATCAGGTTCAATGTGGATCTGATCTTTAGGAGATCAGGCTCAATGCTCTTAGTCAACATGTTCCTAATCTCTAGAAGAGTAGATCAAAGCTAACTAACTGTTAATATATTAATGAAACGCCTTTAGGAAATTCAAAATAAGTAATAGAGGGTATCTTATAACTTCTTGTGTAAGATCGTAGCACGTTCGATAGAGGGGGGTGAATATCGATTACCAAAAACTATCGGAGAAAATGCAGCGGAAAATAACTCGAATATAATATACGAGTGTTTTTTACTTCGTTCGGAGCCTTCAGCGACTTCTACTCGAAGGCCCAAGTCTCACGGACCTATCAGTGGCCAATCCACTAGAAACCTCTTCCGATAACGTCGGAAGAGTGAATCGAATACAAGAGTTAGAGAAGTGTAACACGCTACACTTCTCGTTATCAGAAATAAGTACAATTGCAATATTAAACTAAAGTTATCAACTCAAATGATCATCGTCTGAAGTTCCAGGAGTTAGTGTAAGGCTGCCAGCAGTGATCAGAGGTCCAGAGCAGCAACTCAGCAGTAATCACGAAGTTCTGAAGCACCGGGGAGAAGTAGAGCACACAAGGACTTGTAGAATGAGTTATGTACAAGGGAGAGGTCGAGCAGCCCTTTGAAAGGGGGTTGAAGCCGCCTTCAGCTCATCTAAAGGCACTCTCAGCTTAATTTTATCCCTTTGAGCTCGGGCAGATAACAGCCAACTTTTGCGCAGTTTATCGTCTGGAAGGCGCCTTCAGCGCCAGTGAAGGCGCCCTCGCGCCTTTGGTCGAGAGCAACTGTCTTTCGCTTGAGGGCGCCTTCAGCAACCGAGGAGGCGCCCTTAACACTGTTCATCCACGGTCAAACTTCACTTTTGACCATGTAAAATAGTGTTAGAGGCACAGAAAATATATACCTTACAAAATAGAGTTAGCACAATAATTAAGGGTATCATTAATTAGGTTTTATCCCTCCAGGACCAAAACCTAGTCAAGGTAGTCAGTTTAAATTTCCAAAATGATTTTAAGCTGATCCGACGCCTACTGTTCCTTCCATCAGGAATGCATCCTCACAAGTCACTCTCCTCTAGTGACTTACCTCACTTACCTTCCAACCATCTAATCTTCCAGACCCGTTTAGAGGTCCTGTCATGCAACACTGAGTTAGCACAAGTAGAGTAATAAAGTAAAACATTGTTAATAGAGTTAAGAATTTGCTGGTCCGGTCGGCCGTGGTCAAACTGACCAGACTTAGGTATATTGTCAAATATCAAAACCATACAGGTTCACTGCACCAACACATTCTTAGGAATTTTTGTTATCCATCAAAAACCCTTCCTAAGTGTCTTAAGGGTTGATTTAACTTTAAAAAAATAACTAAAATAATTTTTAAAATACATGTTTAAGAATTTTTAAAATATAAGAAGATGTATTTTAAAAAGACATGTTTACAAATTTTTAAAACATTTTCTAAGTAATTTTGAGAATAATTTTTAAGGTAATGTTCAAGATGATTTTCAACGACAATAGTCTTCACACACATTTTC
>JBAMIE010172944.1:0-27504 GCA_037177295.1 Kaempferia parviflora | reverse complement strand
GCCCAAATGTACTCATCGTAGGAGTAGCGTTTGATCAGGTTATCTGTGTCATAGATTATGTATCCACAGAATATAATCGCAGCGATAGCTCCATAAATCATAGTAGAGATCCTTCCCAAGTTGAATATCAACTGTAGAAAAAAAGGAAGTTGAAGTTTGGCGATAAAAAACAAGCTTGACAATCGCTAACTTGCCTGGATGAGAGCAAAGAGCATCAGTATGATGATGGCGGAGAATAGAAATGGTCCGAGGAAGCTGAAATCGTGGCCTCTGGAAGCCGCCCAGAAGGTGTACAGGGTGAGGCTCACCACCACTACCGCCGTGAGGATCACCGACTCCAGAATTACTTTTCCTGCTCGCCGAGTAGATTTACATGTTAATCTTGTGGCAAATGTGCGATTTTGAGCACATAGATGTCAAGAACAAAGATGTTTTTTAAGGGTACCGCTGGTGTAGGCGCATGTCAACCCGACGGCGAAGCTGATGGAGACCGTAAAAATTCCGAGTAGAATAAAATTTAAGGGATGGTGCTGATAGTAGTAGTAGAGTGGGCACAGGACTGTCAACATCGGACAATTTCCACACAAATTGATGCATGTTTCATCAGAAAAAGTATATTTTTGGAAGTATAATAGAAAATTAGGGTTCGAAGAGAGGAATGAGGGTTTTGTTGGTACCGATGAAGGGAAGAATGATGAGGAAGATGTAGAGGCCGAGGCCGGCGCCGGAGGAGACGAAGAAGTGGGAAACGGAGGGGACGGAAACGACGAAGGCGGCAACGGTGACGGTAATCAGCATCTGGAAGGCGAGTATGGAGTAAATCCTCCGGATGAAGGACCAGCGAAGCTCCGGCGGCTCCAGCATCATCGGGTACAGCGGCTGCGCCCCGGGCGCCCCAGCCGCCTCGAAGTCCCCGGCGCCCTTCCCGTACCCCGGTCGAGTCCACATCGTCCTTCGCTTCGCCGGAGAACGAGGCAATCGATGAGATTCCAAGCGTTCGAAGAGAAGTTCGAGATGCTTCCTTCCTTCGCGTTCTCTCGCTGCGGATGATGGCGAAAGCAACTGCGAGCGAGGGGTTAAAAAGGTCGAGCCGAAGCGGTGAGGAAGACTCGAGAGAACCACACGTGGCGGACCATCGGTTGCATTCTACAATTCTTATTGCAAAGGCCGTGTGGTCTTTTACGGTCTTCTTGCGGCTACGAGAGGCTTCCGGATTTCCTGCAGCGGGGACCATAGTCCACGTAATGCTACTGTGCCAGTCAATATTTCAACTTCCCCCTACAGGGTTATCAAATTCCAATTTTTAATTTAGCCCCATTACTTTAGAAATTTTCATTTCCAACATTGCATCTGACTACGTCTAATTTGTTGGCTCCCAATCTATCTCTTATAATTATTAATTTAATTCCATTTTATAGTTTTGACTATCGACCTCTAAAGCATTTGTCTCACCTTTGAAATGAAAAATGCTCATATCTTTTTAAAGTATTTTTTTATAATTCAAGTATTAATTTTACCCGATTAATTATATAGATAATATTCTCCTTGATTCATCTGAAACATAACTTATCTGTATTTAGAAGCTGAGTGGTTTACCTTAGATGACACTTGATGAAGTGTAAAGTTTTCTTTTAAATAATTCAAGTGTTTGAATTTTATCCAATTAATCTTGAAAATAGACAGCATTTCCTTGATTAGCATTATGCATATAAAAAAATTCAACCTCTGGCATATTTATTCATAGTGGAATTCGAACATTAATCATTTTATTTATTTTCTTAAATATTTTATCACTGTTACACTCACTCAGCTCAAGCTGTTTTTAAAATAAGTGTTGAAGTTTTGTTTGACTAATTCTAGATATAAATGTTATTCCCTTATTATTTATCAAATAAAATTGAAGTATAACTTGTGTATATTTTAGAAGTTGATTTCAAAATGATAAACCAGGTAGTATTAAATCTTCTGATCCGACTCATGCTAATTTTCATCTACTATTAAAATAAATTAGAAAACAATCATAATAAACGGTCTAAAAACTCAACATCTTATGGTTAAGCACTCATCTTACTATTTTACTATATTATTAAGAATCTGACCTCAATATAACTGCTTTCTAATTAATTTGGTAAAGTCTTCAAAATTACAATAATAACTATTTTATTTTTTTCACATTGAAAAAATTTTAAAATCTATTAGTAATTTTAATTAGAAATCTAGAGTTCGAAATTCAATGTATTATTGAACCGTAACTGGGTCAATAGGTAATCAGCCCCATGACCTGGTTACAAGT
Source organism: Kaempferia parviflora (assembly GCA_037177295.1). Lineage (NCBI taxonomy): Eukaryota > Viridiplantae > Streptophyta > Magnoliopsida > Zingiberales > Zingiberaceae > Kaempferia > Kaempferia parviflora. The sequence continues at coordinate 25,211 of JBAMIE010172944.1, read as the reverse complement.
CCCGGCCGGGGTCAGATCTACAAATGTCTGGTGGTGGATAGTTGGACACCCTTTAAAGTTAATCTTCGAGATATTCTTCAATGGAACGTGAATATTAATCTTCATCGAGAATATCAAAGATATGGACTTTTATGTCTCACACTTCGGCTCATACACATTAAACATGGCTCCATTTGAAAACAAAGCTTACTTGCGGCAATGGCTTCTTGACGTTGAACCCCCGATAATTATCAGCTTCAAGCATTGAAAAAAAAACCTGTCAATTTTTATGTCACCAAAACTGTCTGCTGTTTGCCTTCACCACAAATATAATGTAGAAATATTTGTCAAAACATTTAAATAAAAAATGTGTTCACACGAGGGAATTAATTAATCGAAAATGATTGTTTAATTACTTAAAAACATGTATTACACTCCAACAGTTTGCAACTCCAACAAGTTCCGAAACTATTCATTTTTATACTTTCTACCTGAAGTAGGTTAGTATTTTCTACTCAAACAATTAACTAAAATATATTCAACCACTCTAATTAATTAGGATAGAGCAACTTCGAGTTGCTCAACAATGGCGTTCACACGAGAACAGCTTTCTTCCAATCAGATGAAGACAAAAGGTCATGCATGTGTTCACACCGAATGTTTTAAAATTCTCAAAAAATAAATATATTTTAATTATTTTTAAATAACATATTGAGGATACATTAATACAATTTTTATTTAAAAAAATAAAAATCTTGTGCCTATTTAAACCATAGCATGGATGTCTTTGCTCCATGAAGTAAAACTAGAGTTTTTCCTTTCTTCTTGCTTGTAAGAAGAGATCTATGGAGACTACACCTTGCTCCCAAGTATTAATCCTTCTCCTCCTCTTTCTTCTAATCATCTCTTCTTCTTCTTCTTCTTTTTTTTTTTTTTTTTGTCTTCTTGAATCATATCTAAATTTTAATTTGCTTGATTAATGCAAATTTAATAGGATTTTAATTTGTTGAACAAATATAAAATGTAATAGGATGTCAAGGAGGAGATTGTGGAAGCATGGTACATGAATGACAGTGAGAAGGAAGATTACAGATTGCCTAGACACTGTGAGCCAAAGGAATTTGTTTCTTTGGAAAAACTTCAAGGTTATTTTTACTTCATTTTTTAAATTATAAAATGATATGCAAGTTTATTGGTTTGATGGATCTCGCAATTGTTGGTATATATTTGCAGAGCTTGGAGTTTTGACTTGGAGAGTCGATGGCGATGACTATGAGAATGAAGAAGATGTGAAGCAAGTTCGTGAATCGGAAGGCTACTCTCACAGTGTTAGTTACTAAGATAAATAAAATAAATAAATTGTTTATGATTTGTGATTAACTACACATATTATGTTGCAGTTCATGGTAGATATGCATCCAGAGAGGATGACAAACTTTGAGCTGATGGTGAAGAGATTCTTTTTGGAGCACCTCCACCCTCACCCTGAGATTTCTTATTGTATCCAAGGCACTGGTAATTAATTTTTTGGATTAAATACTAAATAATTAACCATAGTTCATGCCGCAAAACATAATTATAACTAAATAATTATCAGGGTATCATGATGTGAGGGATGAAAATGATCGATGGATTCGGATAGCAGTGAAGGAAGGGGTCATGATCTTGTTGCCTGCTGGAATTTATCATCGTTTTACCCTCGACACTAACAACTACTTGAAGGTGATCAGACAGCCATCACTGCTTTACTTAATGCCTTACTTATCGACTATTTATGTTCATAAGTTTAGACGAGTCATAATTCACATATGAATAACAAATCAGGCTGTAGTCTTCAGTGCTGGTCCACCAGCTGAGTTCAGCACCTATGAAGGTCCCTGTGAAGACGTTCCTGCAAGGTATAAACCTAATTTGATTTATCTACAGGATTAAGTTACTTCTATTATGAACTAAATTGAAAGTTCTAAATCATACAGGAAACTGTATGTGGAGGCATTTCACAAGGCAATGTGAAGGTAGTTACTAATGGAGATTTATCTAATGAATATCTGTATTCTGTGATAGCAGATGAGCTATCTGATGTAGTTACTCAATATATGGATGATGTGTGTGGTTTGTAAGAATGATTGTTATGTTTCTTGAATTTCTATGAAGGGATGTTTTATCATTCTAAGAGCTATTTGTTATTTTTGCATCTTTATGATAAACAAATTCATAATTGAAATGCAATTCCAATGAATGCTATTCGTATCAAGAGTAATATATAAAAGCAGTGAAATTTCTGAAAAAAGAGTTACTGGTTTCTACCTCGATCGTTGAGGATCATCACCAGAAGCTATTGCACGAGCAATTCCCATTGCGAAAATGATGAAAACGACTTCGATCTCTGACCACAACATCCCGACTCCAAAGCTTCGATATCAACTTGATTGCAGAATGGCAATCTTCGCAGACCCTCAGGTTTTTCAGAATGTGAATTGGCAGATTGGATGGTAGTTTCATGATCCCGAATGCGATTGCCATCTTCTCACTATGTGCAAACAATGCCTGTTCCTTATCCTCCTCGTCCATTTCCACTTTCACCTGTTCAACAATTGGTGAATAACCTGCCGACTTCAATCTCTTTGTCATTTCAGCCATCACTGCTTGAATCTCCATGATTTCTGGGTGCTGCTGATCACCGGCAATGAACTTGTGTACTTGTCCTCCAATTGTAATCGAGCTATAACCTGCAGTCTTTTTAACTCCTCTATCGTCCATCAACCTTCGGATCCTGTTGGCATCATCCCATCTTTTGTTATCTACATACACATTGTACAGCTGAACATAGACAGCATCCTCGTGCGGCTCCAATTCCAAAAGATTCTTTGCTGCCTTCTCTGCTAAATCCGTGTTCTTGTACACTCTGCAGGAGCTTAACATGGAGCCCCAGATAACGGCATTTGGTTCCATTGGCATTCTTTTGATAATCCCAATCGCCTCTTGCAGATGTCCACAACGACCAAGTAGATCTACCATGCAACCGTAGTGCTCGATCTCAGGCTCTATATTGTATAAACTACTCATCTCATTGAAAAACTTCCGCCCCTCGTCTAATAGACCTGAATGACTGCACGCAGTCAGAACACTGACATAGGCTACTGCATTCGGTCGCAAACCCTCAGCCTTCATTAACCTGAAATGCTCAAGTGCAAGTTTCCCCATTCCGTTGATCGCAAGACCCGAGATGATAACAGTCCATGTCTGTGCATCTCTCTCCACCATCCTACTGAAAACTAACATGGCTTGATCAACCTTTCCACATTTTGTATACATGTCCAGTAATGAAGTCCCAAGATACACATCTTGCTTTACGAAACACTCCTCAATGTGAGCATGCAAGATCTTGCCTTGGCTTAGTGCACCTAAACTAGCACAAGCTGTGAGCAAGCTGACTATTGTGAACTTATCAGGTTGCAAGCCAGATGCACGTAGCTTCGAAAATAACTGCAATGCTTCCTTAAGTCTACCTCCATGTATGTATCCGGTGATCATTGAGTTAAATGAGATGATATCAGGAGCATCCATTTTCTCAAATAAGGATCGACCTATGTCGACATCACCAATCTTACAGTACCCATCGATGATGGCATTCCAAGCTGGTGCAATCTTGTTGTTCATTGAGTCGAAAATCTGACGAGCGGACTTGATGCTCCCACCTTTTGCATACATATCAATCAGCGCAACAGAAAGATTGCTGCTCACACCAATGCTCTTGTCGATGACAATCTGATGAAGCCATTTGCCCAATTTTAGATCCCGCAACTGTGCGCATGCCGATATGACTGCAACCATTGCAACGGTATCTGGCTCGACATTCTCAGACATCATCTCTTTGAACACCCTAACGGCCTCTGAAGCCCTTCCATCTTTAGCATAGCCGGCTATCAAACTCGTCCAAGAAACCACATTTCTCACAGGCATTTCATTGAACAGCTTCCGAGCATCATCCACGGACCGAGATTTCACAAGTCCCCCGATTATCGTCGTCCAGGATACAACATCTTTCATGTCGATCAATCTAAACACTGTCACGGCATCGTCGATGTAGTCAAGTTGTACGTACATATACATCAAAGAATTCGCTACAAACGCGTCGCAGTCAGGAAAATGCTTGACGAACAGAGCATGCACCATTTGCCCTTCCAAAGCTGAGCCTGCAAGGCCGCAGGACTTGAACATGAACTGAAATGTGAAGGCGTCGGGCGCCGCGCTCTTCTGACGCATTTTATGGAACAAATTGAGGGACTCTCGGGGGAAATGATGGGCAGAACAGGCCCGGATGATGGTGTTCCACTGAAAGGTGGAGGGATCCGGAATTCGGGAGAAGAAGCCGAGAGCGTAGGAGTGCGGGGCGGAGGAGAATTCTGTGAGGCATTTCAGCAAACAAGTGGTGGACGGAGAGTGGGAGAGCGCTCCGGCGACGAGTAGCTGGGCGTGGAGCTGCGAAGCGTGCTTCAGAGACGAAAGAGCCGGCCATTCCAAACGCATATGCGAGAGAAGCAAAGCAAAGCGGTTTAGTTTCTACGACTGCGTCTGCACGACGAAGAAGACGACGACGGCGACGACGAAAAAAAACAGAGTTTATACATCTTACGGATATAAATATGTAATTTTAATATGCCCCACAAGGTTTCCTTTATGTTAAATGCATCCAAAGGTTTTTTCAATCGACTTTCCGTTGACAGAGGGGTGTAAAATTTTGAGAAATCTTAAAATTTCAGCAGTATGTTTCATGATTATAAAAATTTTGATCTATTGTTTGATTCGGCTACGACACGTTGACGGCCTTATCTACGTTCGATCGTCAAGCTGTACATAAACGGCATTGATGGTGGAATTGAACGTTTCGTATGCAAGATGCAATTGGACCCGATCCTCCCCTCTCCTCTCCTCTCCTCATCCTCATCCTCAAAGCTAGATCCGTCTCCTTTCCGGAAGCTCTCGATCCTTGACCTTCTCGAAGTTTTCGTAGCACGAATCCACGTGATGCGAAGTCTGAATCAGTTCGATTGGTCGTTCCAGATCCGTCAGAAGGTTTGTTACGATTTTTTTTTGCATTCCATTTCTTTCGGTGATAGCTTACCTTTATGTTCTTCACGCTGTTCCGATTTGGTTTCCCCCATTTTAAGCTCCGCTTTTGCTGAAAGGTGGGTTTTTTGTTGTCTCCTCTTATATTTTCTTCGTATTTCTTTGTAGTGCGATCGAGGGTATGTTTCCTGAAGCGATCCAATACGTTCTAGCGAGTGCAGGTCGTAGGTCTTAATGGCTAATAAGGAAATGGAGAAGCTTTTTGATGCTACCGTGAACAAAGGGAAAGAATGCAGCTTGGCAATGAATTCAGCAGTGGGTTCACTTGTGCAATTCCAGAAGAATATTCAGAATTCTTTGAAGGTTCAGTCATCTTAATCGAATCAAAGTCGTACTTTTGCTGCTTCACTGAGGATTTCTATTTTCTTTTCTTGTTTAGGGGCATTTGAGGAAACTGATGAACGATAAACAAAAAATTGGTGCTAGAAGTTCTCTGGTATTGGTGGAAAATGAATCACCAAGTGCTTTGGAGGCCAATTTTAAGAAGCAACTCGAAGCCTGGAAAGAGAATTCATTCTGGGTTGATCAAGCGGCAGATATTAAGGTGTTATTTTTTTTATTGCTGGAGTAGAAAATGTCAAATTCGGATTTCGCTTTACACATGGTTTCAAGTGCTGAATGGTTCGTTTTAACTAAGATTGCATCAACATGGATAAATATCACTACACCACTTGTATCACATCATTTCAATAGTGCCAATCTAGGTGGGGGCTTTCTCGGTTGGGAAAAATCTCTTCCCATGGCCTGGACGTTGATAATGCCAGCCAATCTCAAGGAGGAGATGGCACTAGGGGAAATGACACCAACTAGTGCATCTATTAGAATAAAGAGGAGTGATATGGAAGTCGAAGAAATTGAGATGTCTCTGTTTCCAATACTTGTATTTATCCTAATTTCAATTGTGACAATGTAAGTCTCAATCAGTGCTAATCTGATATATATTTATGTACATGTAGACAAATGAATTACAATACAAAATGTCATAGGAGCATTATTAATCTAGCTCTAGAAAAATTATAGGATGAAAGTGTGAAATTCACTTGGACGCTATAAGAACTAATATTCTCATTCATTGCACAACACACTATAGTATTAGTAAGATATAATCGTTAGTCAATATATTTGTTACATTTTTTTAGTATGTTGCTCTAAACTTTAATTCAATTGGTTTTCTAGTTGGTATATAACTGTAGTTAAATGTGTAAATAAACTAAAAAGAAAGGAATTATAGGGTTAAAACTCCTATAAGCTGATCTTGGCACGCTTTGTTATTTTCCAAGTGCAGGAGACAATAACAAAGCCTTATGATTTCACCAAAGATCAAAACTCAAGCTTGGAACGATACTGTAAATCTTGGTCTTTGCATAGTATTGTTTGCTGGTCATCTTTCTTCTCTATTTTTTCCAGGAATATATTGATACGACAAGCAAATGTGTATTCTTCTTCTCCCTTTAGTTCCACGAAGAGACTTTTGAGTATATACTGACTGGAAATACTAAACAAGTTGATCGATATAAGAATGCTTAGTGGTGCTAACAATAACAAATTGAGAAATGTGCTGATGGAATTATGTGTGATCATGAGATAGTACTGATTTTTAACTGTCATCATACTTAATGTATTTTGCAGGTTTCTGTACCTAAAGGATCTCTTTGTAACTTGAATGTCAAATTCAATGTTGGATTGCCCCCGGATGCCATATTCAATATTGTGATTGACCCTGATAACAAGAGGGTGTTCAAAAACATTAAGGTATGATAGAAAAAATACATATAAGGTTAATTATCTTCAATGACATTGTTTTCTTTATCTTTCCTGTAGCTATTATTTTCTTCCTAAACTGTACTATTATTTTAGTCAAAATATAGGATTCATTAGGTTCTGCAACTTTGTGGTTTGAGTTCCACTGTTTGTTGCTGCGATACTCTGCAGCTTTTCCGTTTAGTCCACATTCATTTGAGTGGTGTTTGTTCAACTTTCATTTTGGATTAAAGATGATAATTTATAGCATTATATCTACGAGTTGTTTTGTCAAGTTGCAAAAAAGAGTAAATTGCTCATTGTTGATGTGGGTATGAATTATAAGTATCTATGTAAGCTGTTATTGATGTGGAACTGTCACTAAATTGGAGATGCATTGCATCTTAATTGTGAACATCTAAGCTGAGTTAGATTCTGAGTGCTTATCATATTCTGAATCACTTGTTTCTTTGGCATTTATAACATTGTTTTTCCTTGCCAATTGTTTGCATAACCTTCTAAAAGGTGATATATCCTTTCGATTGTATAAAACCAACTGAATCCGACACCTAATGTCAATTCCATTTGTTGAATGTAGTCATCATTGTGGATTTAGTACGTGATTTAGCTGATATTTTGCACTCTGTTCTTTGGTAGGAGGTGATATCAAGAAAGGTGCTAGTTGATGAGGGCTTTAGGCAAGTTGTTGAGGTGGAGCAAGCAGCAATATGGAGGTTTCTTTGGTGGTCTGGGACTATAACAGTCCATGCCATAGTTGATCAAAATCGGAAAGATCATACAGTAAGAAAAGAAAGACCACTTATTATAAATTCCACACGATTCAAGTAACATATCTTTTAAATTTCTTGATGTAGGTAAAGTTCAAACAAGGAAAATCCGGATTCATGAAACGATTCGAGGGTTGTTGGAAAGTAGAACCTTTATTTGTCGATGAACAAATGTGCCAACCATTCAAGCCAACAACGTGGAGCGATTACGACTCATGCACACAGGGGAAGGGAAGAGTTGGATCCGTTGTGACATTAGACCAACTGATCCAGCCAGCCCTTGTGCCTCCACCACCGATCTCATGGTATCTGAGGGGGATAACTACTAGAACCACTGAGATGCTTGTGAATGATCTTTTAGCAGAGACTGCTCGATTGAGGTGCGCAGTTAATAATGAAGAAGTTAAAGGGAATCTTGAAGGAAGTGTGCATGATAAAATGCTTGATTCAGCCGATGCATTCATCGATATAAAGCAGAGATGGCAAGTTGGAAGAAAGCAAAATCGACGGCGAAATAGAAGGCTCTTGTTGACTCATTAATCTCTTTGGGACCTTCATAGACTGTGACGCTATATTTTGTATAGTTTTGGCAGACTAGACAGTCCAGGATTACCTATTTGTACCTACACATTGTGGTGTACTGAAAAGGAAGGCACTTCGTGGTGTTTTCTTATGGAGTTATATGTGAAGATGACTAAAACGAAGAGTAATTATTGTTATGATATAGAAGTGATAAGGAACGGTAAAAGAGTATTTAATCTTTGATTTGGTTTATGGAAATTTGATTGATGGAATGAAATAGATGTTTCAACTGAATTCTTATTTTTTGTTTGTTAGAAAATTGTAATATTTTTAGGTGAAATTACTTATTCCACTCAATTAATTCAACTCCACCATCAACTAATCATCATTAATTACTCTTTATATTGTTGTGATTTTTTTTTTTGGTAAATTAATTTAATGCACCCTATTAAAAAATTCTCAATTTTTGTTCATCAAATCTCAAATTTAACGTATCCTCTTCTTTTTTGGGGGGTTAAACAAATCACGCCATAATGAACTAAACAGATGCTTCTGAAACACGAAGTAGTTAATCACATAACGCTATCAACTTCAACAATTACATATATCTTAATAACAAACCTGAAAGCACATAAAAGACAGCAGACACATAACACTTTTTTAAAAATATTATATAATACATACAAACTTCTAGTTTATATATATTCTAAAGCCACAAACATCTGATATTGACATATCTGATCCTATGAGATTCTGCCTTCTGATATCCAGATAAGATAAGTTTATTCACTATTTATCATGCATATTGCTTTCTTCTTTCCGGTTGTGCTCTTATTGAACTGTTTCAATCTGTCATAAAAGCAATTAGAGTTCATTAATTGGCATTAAACACTTTAACATACAGGCAGCAAAAAGTTCTTCAAAATATTCATTATGACAATTGCTTTCAGAATCCCAAAGAGTTTCTGAAAGTGACGCTCAAAAGAAGCAGCTTCATGCTGCAGGTATTACATTAGCTACTACAAATTTATAGTATACGTAATGCAACCAATATATTTCATTTCCGTCTCATGGATTATGACACAAAAATGACCTCAGATAATTAAAGAAAACAGGGCATTGATGATGATAATGATCATATATACCTTTGCGGTTGGAGAAGTAATTAGCGTAAGGCATTTGCCCTGCCTCGATACGCATGATATCCTCGACAAGCAGTTCGTAGTGGCGCTTCACTTCATCCGCCGTCTTCCCACCAATGGCACGGGCAATCTTGTGCCATCGGTCAGGCGTGTCTCTGTCGTACAATGCCAATGCCTTCTCAAACATCTTGTTATCCTTTGAGGTCCATGGCAAGTTAGCCGAGCTTGATGCCATCAAACAATGGTGTTTGATCTCTAGGTAATCTAATAAGCAATCAAACTATTTCTGTGTTGCTTGTCAGATGGCATGGCCTCGGCCTCTTCTTATATACACGGGTGAGTGAGTGGGCAGTGTGGGGCTACATTGGAGAATAGAATGCTACTGGAGGTCCATGCAAGCCAGATTCCAGAATAATAGATTCTGAAATAGAATCTGAAGATGGTGTTTCGAGGAGCTGGAGGATCTAGCTCTTGTTTCTTTATTCAAGTCTTTGTACAAGAAATCCTAATTTAGACAATATGATAGCTAGAATCATATAGTGATGGTGTCGATTGAGTGTTAATGGATAGCAAGATGAAACATAAGCTTAGCATTAGAAAAAATTAACGCAAACTGCAAGTATAGCACACCAAGAATGGATTCATGTCAATGCACCATATGCTGATTAAATCTTGATCAAGTAATCTTAGTTTCAAGTTAGATTTGCATGCCAAAATATCAATTGATATGGTGCTAACTCAGCTACATGTCGTATGAACCTCCACACAAAATATACCTTCTCCATCAACTAGCAAACAGCAGCCTCAGCTTACATATATTGCTCCTAAACTTTCACATTTTGTCATCATCCTCGTCACCAAGATGCATTTATTCGAACTCTTTCATGTCATCCGCATGGATCTTATCCCTCATTGAACTCTATGCAAGGCTTCTAAACTTCCACATATGCAGGATGGAAAAACATTTAGGAGAAATGATCAAGTTCAATAAATGTCAACATGACAAGATTCCTTATTGTAACTATCAAATGGATAGGGAGGACCTAAATCTTTGGAGTTGGACCATTTTTTAGCCCACCCCAGTGAGCTGCAAGCTGATTCCAATTTGCCTCTTCGCTATTGCTTAAGATCTAAGAGGGTTCTTTTGTCAAGTTGCTGGTCCGTTAAAAAGGCAATAAGCAGTATTTGAGATACCCAACCCTAGGAAGCATGAAGAGATATTGATAATTGTTATCGAATAATAACCCATTCTTGCAACTGCTTGTGCAAATCAGAGCACACAGGCAATGAGAACATAATCTAGAATACTACTACTCTCATGCTTGTATATTGTTCTAGAAATTTAGTTACACACATTCAGTTTGATGTAACTTATTGTGATCTTGAACAATAACTATAATGAGGTCATTACAACCAAAACAACTCCAACTCTCTGAAAGACATTGTTACAGTGCATTTATATTTTCATCGAGCAAAATCCCTAACAGCCATAGTATTCTCAACTTTTTTCAATCAATGTTGGATCACTAATTATGGCACACACCCCAATTCTGTAAGTAACCATCATATATATCAAACTCCATCCAACAGAATCTTTGCCAAAAGAAAGTAAACAAATTCTTTCGGATATTGAAACAAAGTAAAATGAGTGTTTCTCTGCCTATGACTTAACAAAGCAATTGTTAAACCTACAAAACATTTGATGATCTGTGCAAATTTTAAAAATTATGGTAGTTTGAGGATGTGGAAAGTTCAAATCCATATGATGGTGCAACATATAACTGCTATTTGATCAATGGTAGAGCAAAAGCAGGTAAAACAATCTTATAGGAATCTGGGTTAGTGCAAATTGGTGGCTCCTTGGATACAAATTCCAGTTGACTCTGGAAATCCTTATCATTTCTCATGCCCACCATCACAAAGCAATGGTTAGATTCTCAGTAGGTGGGTTTGTCTCTAGGGTGGTCCCTTTTCCAGTGTGATTCAAAATGCTCGGTTGCTAACTGAGTAGTGGACTAAATTTAGCCAGCCAACATAAATTGATTCAGTGCTAGTGCCCTTGTTTATTTTGTGAAAAAACATAAAGTAAAAGTCTACTTCCAGAGTTAATTAGTTAGATATCACTTTCAAGGAAATTCTGTAGCAGATTCACTTGACAAAGAACTCCCTTAGTGGGAAAGTATCACTAGAATCATAAAATATTTCAAGAATAATGCAGATTCACTTGACAAGGAAACCCCTTAGTGGGAAAGTATCACCAGAATCATACAGTAAATATTTCAAGAATAACGAAAAACTAGAATCAAAGACAAACAAGGATATATAAAAAAGTTTGGTGCTCAGATCATTTTCCAAGTAATATTGTGATGGGTTCACTATATATATACTTCACTGGTAGGAGTTTGATGGTAATACAATAATACTAAGTGATCAGAATTTGATATGGTCTCTAAAATTAAAGGAAAGCACAATATAAAGGAATCTATTTGTTAAAATCATAATCTTCATAAATAAATAACAATTTTTTTCTGAGAACTATACTACATTCATCATACTCTCAGATGAGGAAGAGAATTGAAGAAATGAGATCCTTACAAGATGGGTGCTGAGAAGCTTCGTTTAGTGAGGTTAGAGCTGGTCATGGAGGTGGTGTTACTTTGGCAAAACTCACCAATAATCTTTACATAAACAAGTGTCATTTACAAATACATGGAACCTCACCCTGTCTCACATTAACCTTGCTAATGAGCTTGCTCACAGTATGGCAATTGGAACACACTCTTAGATTCTTCACTATCCGAATTGATGTTCCTGGTTCAGTGCTAATGAATCCAAATGCAATGGCAATTTCTCACTGTGCCATCCAGTTGCAGTCTCTTTCTCTTCCCCCTCCAAATCCAGCAACAAATTATCTATACATGGAACATATCCTTCCTCCTTCAACCTTGTCAAAATTCTCTCCAACTCTGCATAAATCTCTTTGGTCTGAGGGTGTGATCGGTCTCCAACGGTGAACTCATGAATGCTTCCCTTCACGCTGATTGAACTGCACCCAGGGAGCTTGGGAACTCCCTTCTCTTTCATCAGCTTCCTCATTGCCATGGATTCATTCCACCTACCATCCGCTGCAAAAATGCCAGCCAACTGCACATATCGCCCACTCTGTTCAGGTTCCAGTTCAATTAATATCTTCCCCACGTGCTTCCCGAGCTCAATGTTTTTGTAAATCTGACAGCCATTGGCCAGTGCTCCCCAGACCACAACATTTGGTCTGAAAGGCATTTTATAGATCAAGTCCTCTGCTTCCTTAAACATTCCTGCTCTGCTGAGGAGATCAACCATGCATCCATAGTGCTCCATCGATGGGCTCATATTGTAACCTCTTGTGATCTTTTTGAAGATGGCTATTCCCTCCTCCACCAATCCTTCGTGACTGCATGCTGTCAACACACTGGTAAAGGTAATGTGATTCGGTTTAACTCCGGCAGCTTCCATTTCAACAAAGAGATCAAGAGCCTTCCTTCCAAATCCATGAACAGCAAACCCTGCGATCATTGCAGTCCACACAGCAACATTTCTCTCAGTAATTTTGGCAAACACACTAATTGCTTCTTCGAGTTCGCCACATTTTGCATACATGTGCACCAGAACACATCCCAGAGCAGCATCCAATCGCAAGCGCTTTGTTCTCACGTAATTGTGAATCCATCTCCCCTGATCCAACGCACCAAGGTGGGCAGACGCAGTCAGCACGCAAGTGAGCACCTTGACGTCCGGTTTGATTTCCGACAGTTGCATTGCCCGAAAGAGCTCCAAGGCTTCCTTATAGAGGCAACTCTCGACGTACGAGGCGATCATCGTCGTCCAGGATACGACATTCCTGTTCGGCATTAAGTCGAACAGTTGGCGAGCACTGTTCAGCCTGCCACTCCTCGCGTATCCATCGATCATGGAGTTCCAGGTGACGGCGTCTCGGAACACGGCTCTATCGAAGACCCTGCGAGCGAAGTCGACGCGCCCCGACCTCGCATAGGCGTGGAGGAGCGCATTCTCCGTGTGCACCTCCGCGGCGAATCCGTGCTTGACGACATGGCAATGGACTTGCCGGGTGTCCGCAGACGGCGAAGCCACGCAGGCCTTGAGCAAGAACGGGAAGGTGTATGAATTGATCGTCCGCGGTTCGAACGGCATTTGACAGTACAAAAGGAGGGCTTTTTCGGGGTTGCGGCTGTGAGAGAGAGCTCGGATCATGGCGTTCCAGGCGAACGCGTCGCGGTGGGGAATGCGTTCGAAAACGAGAAGCGCGTGGGCGAGGCTGCCGGCGTTTGAGGTACGGCCGAGGGGGTCAAGCGGACGAGCGGTGGAGGCGGCGTCGTGGACAAGGCCGGTCTTGATCATGTCGGCGCGTATTGGCTTGAGGCTTTCCGGTGAAGCGACGGCGCCAATGGAAGGGGAAAACAGCAGGCCCGCCATGGGCTTCTGTTCTAGTGGCAGGAGCGGTTTAATGTGGATAAGGTTTATGGGTTCACCTAACGAACTATCCACAATGAGTCGATAAATTAAGAATATATATAGACACACACATAATGCGACGTCCATAAAGAGACTGAATTGAGGGGAAAAAATGATCCAACTAACTATATCCTGTCTTTTGTTCCTAGATAGTTAGATTAAAGAACAAGAATCAGTGATGATTATTGAACGAATCAATGAAATCGCTAATCGTCAATAGTTGTTATTTGATTCACTCCCTGTCGCCTGTTGTTGGCCGTCGCCGACGTGATCGCCTTTACGGTGCATGTAGGAGGAGATGGCGGCGGCGATCGCGGCGGCGAAGTTGGGATCGTTGGTGATCGCCGCAGCGGTCGCGGTGCTCACTGTCTCAGCTAGAGACCTCGGCTTCAGACTCTCCGCGCCTGCACTGCCGCCTGTTGACATCTGCGGCCCGGCAAAGTGGGACGAGTAGTGGTGGCCGCCAATAACCTGCGGCGAGGAAACAGAGGCGGCGGCGGCGCCGCCGTTGGGAAACTGAAGTTGAAACGGGGGTATCGCCAGCGGCCTCTGCTGGCGAAGCGAGCCGGGAGTGCCGGTGAGGTCGAGCGTGAGGGTCGGGAAAGGGGAGGAGGCAGAAATCATCGCGACGCTCGAAGTCGATGACGAGGAGTTAGGCAGGATTGCTTGAGTGAGCAGACTGCCGTTTTCGGACTTGATTAATGCTTGTTCGGCAGCAGATGACGTGGAGCCGGACAACAGCATGGAAACGGCCGCCGAGGTGGTCCTCGCCATGGCCGTGGCGGCCGGAGGTAGCGGGTGGTTGTGAGCTCCCTCGTAGGTCGTTATCAACACCGTCCGGTCCTCCGCGCACCGTTGAACCTGTACACACACCACAAACAAGTCGAATTTCAAAGAACAATCTTCAATCGAACGAAAAATGGACGCAAAAAATTACAATTCTTCCGAAATTTACCTGTTTACGAACAGGGCATGGACATGCGCTCGCCATGGTGCAGCGATAATAAGCACGAGGACAGGGGTTTCCTTTTGCTATCTTTTGGCCGTACTTTCTCCAGTGGCAGCCGTCGTTTATCTAATCAAATCAGATGCTTACGATCGAGTTGATCAATTTTGCCGAATTGGCGGTATAAGGATTAGTGTAAGTACCATGGTTGCTTCGGATCGAGCTCGAACAGAGACCCGAGCCTTCTTGATGATTGCTTCGTGGTCTGGTTGTTGTTGCTTCACCATTTCCTTGACGCTCGGCACCTCTTCGGCGTCGAGATTAGCGAGATTAGGGTCGTGTGACTCTTCCTTAAGCAGCGTCCGAGAAGTCGCTCGGAGCTCAATGAACTGCTGTGGCACAGCGGTGGCACCGCCGGCTCGCTCTTGCTCCTCTCGTCGCACATCTACTAGCTCACTGTCGACCTAGTCAAAGAGGAGGTGCTCAAATTGAACAACGAAACGCTCGAATTCCAGCAATTCGTGATTTTGAATGGCGATTGCAGATGATATTATAAAATCAAAAATAAAATAAAATATATTTTTTTAAAAAAAAAAAACCCACCTTATGAGATTTTGTATCGCGATCCTGCAACAGCTTGACGAAGTAATCGTGCATGGATTCGTACTTGTGGGTTTTGTCGGTGAGCAATTCCCTCAGCCGCTGGTTCTCCTCTATCGAACGCGCAAGCTTTGCTCGAACCAATTCTAACTGGCCCCATAAGAAGAAAAAAAATATCACAAATATCACTCACACATGAATTAGTGAAAACATCGATCCCAATTAACCTCGTTCTTAACATTCTCGTTCTCAATGTGCGACGCCGCTCGACCCAGTACCAGATGATTCGGAAATAATTCTCGGCAACCAATCTATTTCAGATGAAAAGATCAACAAACAATAAGTTGATTCGATAAAGGAAAGGGTATCCGAGAAATTAAGGAACTCACATTGATGGCGAGATCTTCTTTCTTCAGATTTAGATCGGGCATATCATGATCCGTCACGACCGATCTGGATGGGTGACTTCTCTTTTCCTCTCTGGCGAAGAAATCCACCGCCGCGCGCTGCACCGCTGCCGTGGGGAAAAGTTCGACGCCATCAGACGAAAAATCAGGATTGGCAACGTCGCCAAATGAGGTCAGGGAGTCCGTCGACGAAGATCGCTTTCCGGACGATTCGCTGATCTCCATGGAGGAGAAGACTAGGGAGAAGGAGAAGTCTTCGATATGGAATTTGGGGGAGGATTCGGGTTTTATTAATGTCGAAGAGGAATGACTCGGGAGACGTAGTGAAGTCGTACCGGGCGGGACGCGTGGCGAAGTGGGATATGAAGGTGAGGAGAAGCGTGGAGCCATAGCGCGAGTCAAAGGAGTCGTGGGACGACGAGAAAGCGAGGAGGGAATGGCGATCAGATTCTGACCGCTTCAAGGAGCGGTAAGTCCACCGCGCCCCTTACGCCGCGGCGGTTCACTCGCGACTCCGGGAAGAACCGGTCAACGTGGACTTGTGGACCGGCCCAACTTATTCCTGCATCGATTCTGGGAAAAATATCTTCGCTTGGAAGAGAGACGACAAGAAAACCTCAGAATTGATTTCCTCGATTAATATCTTTTATTGGAAGCACACTAATCGTCAACGTAATTAATTCACTGCATGTTTGTGCTGCCAGAATCCGGAATGCAACTAATTTTGCATATTAAATCGTTATGTGCGTATTATATCCAATCCTATTGCTTGGCTAGTTATAATATAGATATATTTTTATGCAAATAAAAGTCAAGTCACAAGACTGCAGTAACACGGTAACAAGCACAGGCTGCACGGGGCCATTGTTTATAGCAAGCCATCACATCGTGAACAGGAAGGTGCAGGAGTATGCTGCTGAACTAGGAAACATGAACGAACAGCAAACACACACACGTAAATGTCTAAAGAGTAAGAGTTTGTTTGCAGCTAAGGAACTATTAATCCCTTTTTATATTATATACATGCGTGGATTTGTCTTTGCCTTGTACAGCCAGAACTATTAAGCTGCTTCGGCGAACCCAACTCTCGAATTGCCATAGTCGAAGACAGTGTGGTAAACTCCCATGAAGACATCTCCCAGGATCCTGAAATTTGAAACTTAAAAGAGTTAGAAAACCATGAAGGATGTGTGATCGTAGCAAATCAGTTATGCAGCATCAACGAACCAAAGTGGGCCGCTCGGCACGTCCAGAGCTGTGAACCCGCTGATGCACTGCGCTGCAGCACCCTCACCAACCTGGAGAACGTACTGCACTCCCAACAAACAAGTCAAGAAAAATGGGATGGAAGGAGCAAATAAGATGAAAGCCTTAATGGAAACTTGATCTCTTAACCAGCAATTGCTCAAGCACCATAAAGGTCGTCAAATTTTTATGCATAAATGGACAAATCTAGATAGATATTTATTATTCAAAATGTACGAGAGTATAATTCCATATCAAATTACTAAGCATGTGGGATGTAGAGCCCAAAATCACTAATAAAGTTACTATCTGATAGTAATAAGGATGTGTGAGTGATTGCAAATCATTATATTGATTTCTGGTATGATTAGTAAAGGTAAGAACCAAGTTTACCTGATCAGCTGTAAGCTCAAATGTCTTATTTCCAATTGTGAAAGACACAACAGGCAGGGATGAGATCGTCCCACAATCTACAGAAGATTCTCCCATGGGACTAGGCAGTCGTTCGCATAGCTGAAATGAAAATCAATGCATCAATTGAATAACACAAATAGTTCTTATGTCATACGTTCATGATCCACCATGGTGATACCTGATTGATGTAGTTCAGAACACGTTCTTCAGTAGCATTCTGTCTCAGCTGGTTTTGCATCCATACAACTGCCATCTCACAAGCAGTGCACATGGCATCACTTTGCAGACCAGATGATACATCAGCATTGTCATTCACCACGCTCTCAATTCCAGCACTGCAAACAAAATGCAAAAGCTCAATTATCACTGTAAAAAGCAAATAAGATGCACTCAGAACATAAAACAATATTTAATGCTAACCCAACACCGCGAGTTCCGTCAAATGTGCAGAGACCAATACGAGAGCAAATTTGAGCTGGTTCAGTCTGCAAAATGACCAGGCCAAACAGATGGTTTAATTCATCAGATTAGTCAACAAGGAACACATTGAGCTTTTGAAACCTATGCTGCAAACCTGTGCAATCAGCATATCCAAAATCTGTTGGCCGTATTCAGCTACTACTGCTTTGCACTCTTGACTAATAACACCAGAAGCTCCAATTTTATGGTTAATTTCTGCGATGACAGTCTGCATAATTTTCCAGGATATATTATAATTGATTGTTGTTCAAGACAAAAATAAAAAAGAAGATTTTAATCCTAAATTAGTAACAGCACACAGCTCCCTATGGATAGAGCCATATGCAAACAATCTAATAGTAACATGAAAACTAAGCATTAATATGTGTAAGAATAGCATTTCCTCTTGAGTATTACATAGGAAACTTAGACAAAGATGGGCAAGTAGCTAGTATCTTCCAGCATTCATCATCCATAACTCACAATGCGACAAATATGTTAATTCGCCATTAATTTAACATAACTGCAACACAGGCAGAACTGTAGAGCACATAGAAGTATAAAAAAATAGAAATCATATTTCAATTTTCACAAATTATGGCTGTTAACATTGCATGAGCTGCATGAGACGGGCAGATTACCCAGGGCGACTTAGATATCATGCAACAGAAGAACTATACTGGTTATTGGAATATGACTTCTGAGATGCAACTTATCTGATTATACATTATAGTTTATTGACTACAGCTTGTTTAAATGTATGCAATGACACTTCCTAAACAAACCACCTCAAATTATAAATTGTCTTTCTTGTGAACTTTCTTCATGAAAGATATATCTTACTAGCTTTTTAACTCAACTAATTATTGCCATCATTTCTTCAATAACATTGCTGACCCCACTTAGTGGGGTAAAGGCTTGGTGGTGGTTGTTGTATCTTCAATTACATTGATAGCAAGACGCAACAGCCTAAAAAAATTTTCATAAAAAAGAAGTATAGTAACATGAATAGTGAGGAAAAGTAAATGAAATGCAGAAAATTCATAAGATTGAAGGTTTAAAATTTTGATCAATCACAAATTAAATAGGCAACATTTAGGAAATTTCAAACTATGGAGCTGGGTCATCAGTGTATCACTAACATGCCTTCTTTGTGAAAAAATATAAACTATGTAAAAATCCATGACAAACATAGACATAAATAACTCACTAACAGTGAGTTCCTACCAAGGCATAGCCCTAAACAGCTAATAGACTTCAAATGCTGAATGACAGGATAAGGATAAATATTGCATTCTTCAATCCAACAAGCAAATTACTAAACAACAATATCCTCCCAATTAAAGAAGATGAGATCTAAGCCAAAAAAACAATACCATGGAATGAGGAACATCACAACTTAAGATCAAATTATTTAAGACGTATAATAGATGCGGTCATGGAGAATACTTTTCAGAAACAAATAGTTGAAAGATGGATCTTTTTAGTAAAACAAACACAGGTTATACATACTGTTGGGCCTGTAATTAGAGATGTTCCTGAATCTGCAATGGCAGCACATCCACCAGCACAGAACCCTAAAATATACACAATCCACAAATAAGGAAACAGAATAAGATCATGGAAATGAAAAGAATTGGACCAACAAGTCATACCAGTTGATTCTCCATCAACAAGCACATCACCCATCTCAAACTGTCAAAAGGAGGAAAATATTTGGAAAAAAATCAGACATCAGGTGTATGCAAAATCAGGCATGAGGTTGATTAGAAAAGGCAAAAAAGGGCTGCCATACCTGCCAATAACCCTTCTTTGTCACAGGAACATAGGTGTGATTGCCATTATAGTGGTTCGGATCCACCCCTCCAAATACAAGTTCTCCACCCTCTCCATCATTAGCATTTCGGTTGAACCAGAAAGAGAAAACAGGCTCTTTAACAAGACCTTGCTCAACCATGTTATACCTGTAGAAAGATTATAGAGGAACATTAAATAATGAAACCTTGCTTTCACTTCATAAGCAATTTTTGTCAAAGTAAAAGAAATGTGGATCCTCTTTAGATTCAATTTTATCAAAAATAATCCTTCGTATGCACCATTAATGCATTAACAAAATAAGATAAACAACCCCAGGTTCACAATAGCAATGTTTATAAGGGAAAAAACAAGAACATCTGCAGAAAAGATACAAAGATAAAAACAGTTGTATAAAATTTGAAGTAAATAAACAATATTATATTTAGAAAAATATATACCACACAGGGACAGCATTCCCGACTGATATCTCCTTAAACCCAAGTCCAAGTATGCCATCAAATTTAGCCACCACGAATGTAACACTAGGTTCTCTAGTAGCTTCAATAAAATCCTGAAATATTTGTGTACTTTAAATTAATGGAAGAACACCAATCTGTTACAATTTTCAATTAAAACAAATGTTACAAATGGAATAGGTGTTTGAAATCAAGACCTGAGATTTCACAACTAGATCACCAACTGTTACATGGTCTTGACTAAAAAACCCAGAAATTGACCCAGATCCATAATGAATAGCTGCAGATTTACCTGCTTGTTAAAAAAAAAAGAGTTAGCATTTTTTTTCTAATGTGAAACAAACAATACAATTGACTTTTGTGAATCATGTAAAATATCATTGACTGTATTTAATATATGTGTTATAGTGAAGCCACAGTTGTCTAATGAGAGATTCCAATATAACTAAGATAAACTTGAAACGCTGTCAAAAAATGATTAGTTAATAAATGCTGAATGTCAACCAGCTCAACACTGACATTAGGGTTGTATATCTCATTTTGCAAACGTTTCTTCTATGTATTTTAGGTTTGTAATTTTAACGGCTTCAAATATTTTTGAGACGTGTGGAAGAATTTTTTTTTTCTAGTTAACATCGCACTTATATCTACTGATCGACAGATGTAAACGCAACATAGGAGGACGAATTTTGAAAGAAAGTATGATGAGTTACAAGAGAAAACAGTAAATTATCTAAAACAAGTCAAATTTGTTCAAATCAAGTGATATGAGACAGAAAATGACCATTCTTTTGATAGGTGCTGGACCGGGATGACTTGTA
Organism: Kaempferia parviflora; assembly: GCA_037177295.1. Taxonomy (NCBI): domain Eukaryota; kingdom Viridiplantae; phylum Streptophyta; class Magnoliopsida; order Zingiberales; family Zingiberaceae; genus Kaempferia; species Kaempferia parviflora. The sequence goes on along the minus strand of JBAMIE010172944.1, from coordinate 4,233 downwards.
CTTCGAGTGGAAAAGGCAAGCAATCTGCACAAACAAATTAAGAGAAAAAAAAAATACAGTAAAACTAAGTCAAAACCAATAACCGTCGGAAACTGTCTACTAATTCTACGAAGAACTACAAAAATCGACTCACCGAGAAATAGCACTTGGAAGAGGGAACCCACAGATTCGAGCTTCCGGTATCAAAGATCACGGTGAACTTCTGAGCAGGGGAGCCGATACCGATCTCCCCAAAGTACTGCGCGTTCATGTAGTTCTTGAGGGAAATGATGTCAGAATCAGCATCTCCCCCGTTCTCGAGTCCCAAACCGTGCTTCTGGCCCCTCGATCGTCGCACTTCCCCGACTAACCGTGCCGCCAGCCTATCGTTCTGATCCAAGGGGTTCTTCTTCAACCCGATCCTGACCAAACCATCGGAAGACGCTGGAAGAACCGACGGAAGAAGAAGGATCTGAAGAAGAAGAAGAACTGCTGCAAGTCTACGTCCCATGCCCATCGCCTAACGATCGAACCGAAAAATACAATCGATTAAATCTAAATTTTCACTACTTACAGATAGTTCCAGTCACAAATTTCAAGCAAGAAAGATCATACGAAAAGATTAAACTCACCGATTTGAGGATTCGAGATTTTGGGGAAAAGGGTAAAGAGCGAAGTGGGATGAAGGGCAGAAGGAGCTTGCTCTTTGCGTTGGTCGTCGGGCGTGCTTATATAGGCGAATATACACTATCCGCCGCCGGATCTTTCCGTTGAAGCAATCAGAACCGTTAGACGAGATACCTACGATGGATAATGCTCTACCCACCGACCGATGTTTCAATCGGATAAATATCAACCGTTGGACGGGGAGCAGCAAGACGTGGATATTGCGACCACGAACGGCACGCGACACGCCTAACAGCTGCGATTGGGTAGCAGACTGGGCGGTAGCGGTTCCGCCAGGGAGATTGCATCCAAGCTGTGTGGTCCCCATAATTAATCCAAGATCGCTGGGCAAGGCACCTTGTAACGTACGATTACAAGTTAGACCAGTAGTTGTCCTCTCTCAATGATCAATTACAAAATTTATTTTAATATATTTTTTATATTAGTTTAGTATCATTTCAATATTAAATAATTTTTCAACTCCAACTAATACACATCATTTTCTATACTAAAAAAAATATTTTTTAAAATATTTTTTAAAACATCTTATAATATACACCATTTATTAAATAACATTAATTTATAATATTTTAAAAATATTTTAATTATAAATTTAATATTATAATATATTATAAAAGTAGAAAACATATTAAAAAAGAAAATAACACTTAGCACTATTTTAATGTAAGTGAACAGTGCACAAAAATGGTGCACAAAAATAGTTACCATTGGAGTTAATTGATATCACTTTTACACCAAAAAAAAGTGTAAAATGGTACTCATTGGAAATGGTCTTAAGACATAAGAGATTATCACATGAGGTCTTAAGGCCGAAACTTAGCACGTCCGAACATATATCTCCTCGATCTATTTTTAACCCTTTACACTAACGGCTAGTAATTACACGTGATTTACCTCCTCAGTGTTAGCAGTCTAGGGACGAGTTGATGGGGATACTAGGGGCAAGTGAATCATTTTTTTACCACACAAGTTAAGCTAGTAGTTAATTTTCACATGAGCTATTGGGTCGAAATTTAATGTGCTTGAATATGTCCTCTTTCATATTTAGTGATCAATGATTTATCTCTATCATATTGATCAAGGAATAAATTGTAAAAGACACTAAGTGTGAATAAATCCTCTTTTATCACACAAGTTAGGAATAAAAAAACAATTAAGCTCGTAGTAGTTTGTATTGTTTTAATAAATTTTTATTTTTTTAACTAGTACACAATATTTAGTTGGTATCTAATTTTTTTCAAAAGTAAATGGTCAGTACGATAGATAAAATATTTAATCATTTATATTTTTATCATGGGGTCGATATTAGGTCACTTGAGTTTTATGGTCAATCCTTAATTATGACTAGTATAAAATTAATTTATTTTATGGAAAAAAATAATTTCGGAATGCTAATTGTGATGAAACATCCATACTTCCAGATTTAATCCTAGGATCGATAAGAAATTTTCATAAAATCAAACAGTCATCTTTAAATTAATGGATTCAAAAATTAAATACATAGATTATCAAATAAAACAAGCTAGGCATGAGACCCTCGGGCTTTGATACAGCGGTCAGACATTTTAATGGTCCTACGATTCAAAGCTCAGCTACCTATTACAAGATATTTTTGATGATAAATTTAGGACACAAAATAAGGATCATTTTTCAATTTATTTGACGGGCAGAAGCCGAATCTCTATCTTAAGAATTTAAGAATTCAGATGGTAATATCTTATTAGTATAAATAAATAAATAAATAAATAAAAACTAGTCAGGGGAGCTTACACAGACTAAGCGGCGTCGAAACGCGCTTATACATGGCAAATGCGACTAGAACCGTCGCGCTGATTGGTTGTCGCGTCTCGTTGATGATTGCTGGCTTGCACGCAATCCCGGAACGCAGGGTGCTTACGCAGCAGCGTGATGGAAGAACCGGTCAACTGACTTCCGATTTAGGAAGCGATTGTAGCGTGTAGGAAATTTGCATGATTGCATCCAACTGATAATTTTTAATTAAATGTTAATTCAATTCCTCGTGAGTTTTACATGCGAATTATTTATTTTCCTAATAATCTAATTAATGTATAAGCTTTGATAGCTGATCCTATTTAATGAAATAAAGACTACGATGATAAATTTTTAACTAGTGGAACTGTGGATGTTTAAGGCAACGAATCTAGCAAAGCGACAGTGATTACTAGTGTAATTGTTAATAGATTCATTAGTTAAAAATTATCTCAAATATACATTATCAAAATGTTTTAGCCTGTACCTCCACGGGAATACACATTTGAAAATTATTATTAAAAATAAAATTTAGTATTCAAAATAAAGAATATTTGTAAAAGTGATATATCTGAAATATGCAATATGAAGATATTTTTATTTGCAAGGGAAAAAATATATATTAAATTAATTATTATTTAACAAAGGAGGGTTCTGGGTGTGGAACGGTGGAAGTGGGTGGAGAGGAGGTGATATAAGAGACTGACGCCCACACCCTCTTTTACTTTCGCTTTCCCTCTTCTCCTTGCGTTGCTTCAGAGCGAGAAGAGGCGCCAGGAAGAGCGCACCGACAAGGGAGACAAAGGATGAGTGCTGCCGGAGGCAGAACTGGGGGTAGGGTGAACGGGCAGGCGGCGACGATCCCGTCGGGGTCGAGGAAATTGGTGCAGAGTCTTAAGGAAATCGTCAACTGCTCCGAACCGGAGATTTATGGCATGTTGCGCGAGTGCAATATGGACCCTAATGAGGCCGTCCAGCGCCTCCTATCCCAAGGTGCCTTTGCTCACAGCCACTTTATTCTTCTAATTGCGAATGTATTCTCACTAATTCTGTGATTTTATTGGGGATTTTTTTTTTCTACGTGGTTGTTTTTGGGATGAAATTGTCGCGGATATTTACTTTTGTAGTTGTTTCCTCTTTGATCTGGGGAGGCTAATTTTGATTAAAATGCGTAACATGGGTTGGTTTTCTGCTTTTTGTTATCCTTGCTATACTAGTACTTGTTAGTCAAGGCAATAGTTTAAGAAAAGGAAAGACTTTACTTCGAACTAGGAATAATCAGGCTGAAATATCTGTTCGGTTGTGATGCTCGCTCTAACTGTTGTGCTATCTACATACGTTTGACCTACCACTTTCGAAAAGAAAATAAAAATAATATAGAATATGTATGTAGTTGACTATTTTTTCTATCTTAGGAATATATTATCTCCTTTCTCAGAATATTGAAAAGATTAACTTGCACATGGAACCTATGTCCTGGAAGGAAATTTGCAAAACTCCACTTGAGATCTAATTTTCTTTGATTCCTTACAGACCTTTGTAGTCCTTGTTTTTCTGGTAATACAGCTGTTACAACTGTTTTAATTGCTCCTCAACTAGTTCCTCAAATGGTGCTTCCATCTGCATTCCAACTATTCTTTTGAACAGGGGCGGATCTAGAGATAATTTTTAACGAGGGCTAACAAATTTTTTTTTTTGCAATAATAAATATATTTAATAGCAAAAAGTTCAATTCGACATTATAAAAAAAGATAAAATACTAAATTAATAAATTACAAAATTACTATTAGACTATTG
>JBAMIE010172936.1:0-14756 GCA_037177295.1 Kaempferia parviflora | reverse complement strand
TTCCCAAATCGTCAAAGAGGCACTCCACTTTGATTTTTTTATCAAAAGGTGTCCACCCGTGTAAAATGACACAACTGTCCTCCAATTCTCATTATTAGCCTACCTATATCTCCCCCTAAATCCTAATTAGTCGAGTGTGTTTTAGCAGCTACAAAGTCGTTTGTAGCTGCTACACAGTCGTTTGTAGCTGCTACAACATGGGAATTTTTTTTAAGACAAATTGTTGGGAGCTTTTGAAAAGAATTTAAACGATATTTTTTGAGCCTAAAACCGAGTCGTTATGGGTTTCACCCTGTAATCAGTTGTAGATTTCTGAATGAACTTCGATTTGATATATTATGTCTCCCGTGTTCAACCCGAGTCAAAAGTTATGACATACAATTTTGTAACTGTTACAACTAAGCTATCATGCAGTTGTAGCAGCTATGGTTTCGTAGTTGCTACAACGTGAATGTTAAACCCAAAACTTTGAAAGGTCATTAACTTTTGACTCGAATTAAACCACGAGATGCACAATATATCAAATTGAAACTCATTCAGAGATCTACAACCGGTTATGGGGTGGAACCTATAATGTTTCAGGCTTAAAAAAATATCGTTTAAACCATTTTAGGAGGCTCCGAACAATTGTATCTTAAATATTTTTTCCCATATTATAGCAGCTATGGTTTTGTAGCTGCTACAACACGACCGACAAATTCAAGATTTAGGTGGGAGATATAGGCGGATAATAATGAGAATAGTACCGGAGAATAGTTGTAATTTTACAAGGGGTGGGGCAACGCCCTTTTGACGATTTGGAAAAAAAGCACCTTTTTTATTTTTACCCTATTATAAACTAGAAAAATTGTAATAAGAAAAAAAAAACATAGACTAGAAACAACAATGGAATGCAAGCATAATACTCACATTCAGGTAAATAAGACTTATTGAGATAAGGAAGCACACATTGGCAATCCCTTCAACCTCAAATCATCACATTGCCAATATGCTTTTGATCTGAAACCATTAGATCCATAAATAGAGGAAAGAAAATGGAACTAATCTCTCAAGTAGACTTTTCTCTTTAAGCAATGATTAAGTGAGGAAAATTGGAAGTACTTGAGAATCCTGAAGAATAGATAAATAGCAACATGACACCATGACATTTTCTATGATCAGGTTTTCATTGCCTTTTAGGTGGTGGATATAGATAACAATATGAAAACATGGCATTTCCTATGTTCAGGTTTTCACAGCCTTTTAGGTGGTGCATTGGTTGCATGGAAACAAAAGAAAATTGACACTAAGACTAAGTGACAAATTAAATCTCTTGTGTGAGCTTCTCCATGTGGTGCATCAACAATACACGATAAACTAAAGAAAGGATAAGGAATTCACTTAACGAGGGTCCTATGATGGCCATGACTTATCAGTAGCACGCAAACATCATAATTAGAAGTAGAGGAAAAGAATACAAAGAAGAAAGAATATTTAGAACAGTAAATGTACAAAGCAATATGTTGCATGAATCAAAGGAAAATTTGATTGAAGTTGATCAAAAGCGCTAGTTGTAATTTGGCTAAAGCTAGGTTGGCTGAGCGTGGGAAGTTGACATTGCTGTGCAACCACATTGATGTAGGGAAGACCAGATTTAGAGGGAAGCAACAGGGAGAGTGTAATAAGAAGGCAGGAGCAAACTTAGTGGTGTTGTGCGATGAAGCAAGTTTCTCAATCATGTACAGGAGAATCTGCCAATGGAGGTCATGCTTGAGCAGGATAAGGAGCATAAGAGCTAACTGATCAAAATCAATGGTTGTCACTCAGCAATTGCTTTCTCTACTCAATAGTAGGAGCTGTCCTCGTATCACCTTGCTACTCATGATGAGAGGAGAGAAGACAATCTGGTTCACAGAAGAGGAAACAAAGTAAGACGGGATCTTTGTTCAACGAAGCGTACTATTACACACGATGGCAATGGACAAGGACTTGTAAACACACAAGGATTCTCTACTCATGGATACACTTGAAAATGCAACTCTGGGACATGCATAGTCAGTTGCTTGTTACTGCCTGAGTTTGTGTGGCTTGTTTGAGGGGATAGCTGACTGTTGATGGATGCTTAGGAATAGTGGATTTCCACCTAATTATGCAGGCAAGAAGCAGATATAAATCACATTTGAAGTCTTAGGGGAAAAAAAGGATAGGTTTATCCACTTGAACTAATTCACACACTCAAAACAATGAGGATTGCTTGCAGGACGCAACGATTCGGCAGCATGCGGATGGCGCAGGGTTTGTGCTTGCTGATGAGCAGTTTGGATTAATTCAAGATAGATTTCACCTAGGTGGTGTTTAATACAAGTGATTTCCATCAAACCATCCTTCTTGATGTGCCATGTGGTGATTTGAAAATTGATTTTAATAAGTCGAGATAGCAAATAATAAGCTATCATGTCTCACTCTGCATCTCACTCTTGCTGATAGCGTTGATAGTGATGTTTATGACCATGTGGTGGCATTGATGGCTTCTTTGTCAATTGTAATTGGGCTTCTCCCAAGTTAACTTCATACTGATATTCTCCGAAAATGTAACCTGAATAGCTCACAATGAAGTCTTTTATGAACGAGATAATCACATCAAGTTTTGTGGCCATTTCAATTATCAATATGTTTGAAAAAGCACTCTATATGAACCTGCCACATTACCTCTTCTAGCCAACTTATTGACCTTTTCACTAAATTGCATCCTCATCCTTGCCTTTCTCAATTCTATACTCAAAACTCTTGTTTCTATTGCTACTCATCTTAATTTAATTTTGTGCAATGGTATCAATGGATGTATGAACTCATGCTAGTGAGTATGAATAAGTTGAACAAGAAAAAGTAAGTTGTGGAAATATATATCGTAATTTAGCAATACCGAATCAAATGAGCTGAGGATATACATTAGGGACGTACAGATTCATAATGTTAATTTAGTTCTTATGCAGATGAAAAAAACTTATAGACTAAGTTGATTCGAAAACTTATTTGTTTTCTTTCATGGTATTAGAGAATTGATCATGAGTTTAAACTTCTCTCTTGCAAATCTTCATAATATTTTCCTACTACTTCCATGGTTTTACTTTCTTGAGCTAGTCTTTCTTTTCTTTTCTTTATTTTTTACTTTTTAGTGACTTATTCATGGTCTTAATCCTTATCCAACTTGGCCCTGAGGTTGCATGTTACTTAGATATGGTTACATGTATCCAACATATGAACTGTTCTAGTTATCCTGCATAGTAATTAGTTCTAGAATTTTTTTGGGATCATTCCTAGCATGTTTAGTTTTTGGAATAACAATAGCTCAATTAAGTCATAATAATTTTAGGTCAGTGCAGAGAATAAGATAGCAGACAAACCAAAACAGCCAAATTATACTCTTAGCCTCACCCCATTGGAATCACTACTGATCCAAATATGTCAACTCTTGCCATCATGATTGATTCAAAATTTCCTCGGCTTATTACATAATATGGAGGTGTGTACATACAGACCCCTAATATATATCATGGTGTAATTAAATGTAAGCATTATAATTAGAAATCTTTCAGCTTCTTGAGTAGGTTTTGTTAAACCATGGCATATTTCTGGGTCCAACTGCGGGCTGTAGACCCATATCTTAAGGGGTCATTCTTGCACATATGCGCAATCTCAGGTACAAGTGGATCATCTGGGTTTGGGTCCGTGAGCAGTGAACATATGGAGAGCAACACCTACAATATCCAATTATGAAAACATAGGTTAACTTTACTATAGCATGATCAAACTTAATGCTTATAACTAAACTTGGTGTTTTTGCTTTTCCTTTTAACCTTTGAAATGGTGAGAGCTGGGCTCCATTGATCCTTGAGTATGTCCAGGCAAATATTGCCATTGCTGTTGATGTTTGGATGGAAGACCTTTGTCTTGAATGCTACCTTCATATATGAACCAGCAAACTCACAGATGCATCTCTGAATTGGGATTCTAAAATATATGTTTTTTTTATACCTTTGGGGGCTTGAATGGATAGTCTGGCGGAAAGTGAATGGTGACCAGGAAGAGACCACCAGCATAGGGACTATCATTAGGTCCCATAATTGTAGCTTGCCAGTGATACATGTCATCCGCTACAGGCCCTGAGAACATTATATAGTTCATTACTTTCTCTTTAGCGAGAGAGAGAGAGAGAGAGAGAGAGAGAGAGAGAGAGATTTCATTTATCAGAAAGGCACCAAAATACCTGCACTGCAAGAAGTTGGGGGATCTCTCTGCAGGTCCTTGAGCTCCTTGATGATTCTCCTCAAGGCCATGCCTTCACTGAATGAGGAGCCAACTGTTTTCCCTTGCTAATTGTTTGATCCTGGGCTGCTTCAGCTTGAGGTGAGGCAGGAGCTATACTGGCTTTACTTATATAACAAGGAATGAACTGTCCATGATATCTGTGGGTGGAGACTTTAGGTTGAAAATTTGTGTTATCACAAAACGAAATTTTGTCGTGTTAATTGTATCATAATGTGACATATTAATCATACTATACTGATAGTCTTAATAGAGACCGTGGAATGAGGGCTGAGCATTGGATGCTTTGGTTAGTGCACCACAGAAAGAAAGCAGGAATCTGGAATCATAACAATATCTTTTTGGAGGCATATCTTGACCAAAGGGAACTACTATGTCAACTTTATTTTGGACGGCCACCATTTTGATAGGATTATTCACACTGGTCTAATTTTTCAGATCAGAACTCTAGGTATCAGAAACCCAACTCCTTGTTCAATTTGGCCAATAATTGACTCCAATGAGGGTTTCTTCTTCCGTCAAATAAACCATTCAACTCAAACTTCAAATTGGATAGCCCATGGAATCAAACTTTATTGAAAAAAACAAAGAATACAGTTTCAATTGCCTTTCTTTTACTTGAGAAAGATGAGTAGATTCCATAAAAAGAATGGATGATAACAAATGCTTTTTTTCAAACCAAAGAACACGAATCTGAGGATGGGAACATGATGGTAATGTCAAGGTTGATTTATTAACAAATAGGGTGAATTTAGGTCGGTTAGGAATGGAAATTCGTTTCAGTATAGAGCTTGATGAGAACTTGTGTGTAAAGTGTATTTATTCTATGTGCTGCATTAGTTGTTTATTTTGTTCAAATTATTCTTCTTTTTAATTTTTTTTAAGAAAAAACAAAACATGCATTTCCCTGAGCTTTGGATTATGATCTGATCTAAATAAACAAACTTAAGGATACCCATAGTTAAAAGTTATACATAAAATTCTCAAGCAGATTTTTTTTTTTTCCATTTAAATAATTTATTTAATTAACTTTGATTTAATACAATCCAATTAACACGAACTAAATTTATAATCCCGGCAATTCACTGATAATGCGGTGATGAGATTTTAAGAGGATTTAGATGGATTGAAAACATTTAACAAAATGTATTCTAAACTCTTCAAAATTCTTAAACACAAAAGGAAAGAGATTGCCAAGAACACAAGATGATATATAGTAAATGGCTTCAACAAAACTGCCGCAAAAATTTAGCAACAAAATTCTGATAATTTATTTCCACATAATATTGTCTTCGCAAAGCAATTCACAAGCAGTCTTTTGTACAATGGAATACATAATAAGATCCACACTGGTTGCTTTAAATAGTAGGAAGAAAACATGACTTGATGACATTAATACAAGACATAATTAAAGCTTTCATGATTCAGTCTTTAGGTAAAAACACAAGCACTACATTCATCACAGGATTTAGATGGTCTAAAATACAATAATCTAATAACACCATGTTTGTGCAAATAAGGATCAAACAACATTCCTCTAGACATTAACACGAACCGATCATCTTAAGGTACATTTTCAACAGGTCAGTTACAAATCGTCACAAGTCAAAATGAAGCCAAATAACCTGTTCTCCCAGAAAGCAGCGATCTTGTAAATCATACGTCAATGCTAGACTTCCAAAACATGAGGAGTTTCTGCAGAAAGATATCCTCAACCCTTTTTTTGCAAGCTCAATGGTCACAAAATTGAGCAAGTCTTTTGTTGCTTTTTCTTCTTTCTGTTTTTCTTGGGTGGTTGAAGTACAACCTTGATGGCTTGATCAAACACCGCTTTGACATTCTACATAGAGCATTTAGCAAGATACAATTAGCAAGATGAACAGATAAAACAAAACTGGATGAAATTTGAGCAGAATATATACTTGTTGAGTCTTTGAACTGCACTCAATGTAAGCAGCAGCACCTATTTGCTTCTTTAGTTCCTCTCCCTACAGTCAACTGTGGTAAGCAAAAGACGCACGTCGAAAGTATGAAACAAAGTCATAGAATTAGCTACCATATTTTACCTGAGTGGTACCTATGAGAGATGCACCAGGATGGTCGATAAAGAACTGTTTGTCATCACGAAGATCTGCAAACACGCCCGCCACAATTAAGGCAACATGAAAAGTTGTCAAATGGAGCAAGAAGAAAAAATAACTCTAGTCAATGATTTTCCTACACATGGGTAACTTGGTTTCAGACACAATTATCAAATGCAAACCAGAATGGTCACTCTGGTGGGAAAAAAATAGACCCAGATCCTAGTCCAATCTGATTCTCTAATCAGAAGGGAAATGTAAGCCAGCTGCAAAAAACTGAACCAACCAACCAGAATGTGAGTCCAAAAAAAACCTTTTATCACTCGATGCTAGAGGGTTAAAATGACAATTTTCTGAAGCAAAACCACACACCAGTAATCCTAAACTAATCTCCTCCATTCTCTTGACACATGCGCACCATGCCCTCCCAGCTTCTCTCTTGTTCGGCGTTTCTGTCCTCATCCCACAGTCGGTGTTGCACCATCTGACACGAACACCGTTAACTATTGCACTGCCTGATAGGGCCACACTCTCATCTCTCTCTTATCTCCTGTATTTATGTTTCTCTCACATAGCTGCTATTGTGGATCTCACACAACTGCCGGTTTGAACCCACACAACAGCTGTAGCCATAACATTCTTCTCCAGCCCACACCATATTAGTAATCTTCTTAACCAACTACTGTTCCTTCTCTTTGCCCACAGTCACAAATCATAATACAGGTTCTCTTCTCTAGAGGTGGGATTTCTTCTTCTGTCATGATGCATTCGCCTGCATACAGTCATAGTTCATCTATACCCAGGCCCCAATTCCAATTTATTGATCAAAAGAACACTTTAATCAATAAAAAATACCAAGCACTCAAGTGAAAATTAGTAGTTACTTCAGTAGCTTGGATTGCCTATGGTTAGTAATATTCACTGGCAAGAGATCAGGATGAATTAGGTGTACACCAAGTTATTCAATGATAGAGAGAAAAGTCAGTAAGATTCTCATTTTGCATATTGATTAATCATTGACTCAAGCGCATGAATGAGAAAGTAATTATTGAACTAATCTTGAATCGAAGATGGATACACACAATGGGTAAGAGGCTTTAAAGTAATTAAGTCACGGACATCTCATGCAAATAATATCTAGCAAATAGCCAAACTGCAAATAGAGAATGTAATCATTACCAAGCTTTGTGCCAACAAGAATTATGGGGACACCAGGTGCATAGTGCCTCAGCTCAGGAATCCACTGAAAATACAAATTGAAAATGGGAAAATGAAATCAAAGATTCACTAATTTTAAAAATTGAAAAGATATATCTCTAATCATTATACAACCTTCTTGGCCACATTTTCATAGCTGGCTTTACTGATGAGAGAAAAGGCAAGCAAAAAAACATCTGCTCCTCGATAGCTCAAAGGCCTCAATCTATTGTAGTCCTCCTGACCTATTCAATCTAAGTGTCTTATTACACCACTACTATTTAAGGGAAAGAAAGAGAATGCATCAACAAAGAGATATAATGACAGACTTCTAGTATACCTGCAGTGTCCCACAAACCTAAGTTGACTGTGTTTCCATCCACCACTACATTAGCACTGAAATTGTCAAACACTGTTGGAACATAGTCCTGCTCAAAAGATTAAGTGCATAAGTATCTCTGAAGGTAGTTTTAATTGCATCCTCATATCTTCTCAGATAAGCTTACAATAATAAAAAGTTAAATTAAAATGAATTGTCAATCAAGTTATCCACATTATCATTTCCAAACAACAAAAGAAAGCAGATGAAACACTTAATCAGTAAATCATATTGCCCAAATTTCAATCATGGCAAATGCATGTGTTTAGAGGAAGCATGACCCTTACAATCTAGCAACTTTTCCTTCAAATATAACAGAAGAATTATAATACTGATATTTTAGATAATTAAATCCTCTTTTAAGGCCCTCTTGATGCATATAAAAAAGAAATGTACTGATGCTTCGGAGAATAAGCATTTAAAAAATCTAAAAAGGGCATCATGGTTAAGCTAATCATAACCTAGATTCAACCAATTTCCTTTCCTGGTAATTGAAAGACAAATTGGAAAGGAAAACTACAAGAATTCAAGACCATCAAAAGGGGGCGACACAGCACATTGTTTTTCCTACGCTGACAAAGCTATCACAAGCTCGATCCAACGAGTCAAAGACACAATCGAAGCACCAAAGAACCCTAAAGATCGGATCTTCTAGCACTCACTGTGGGAAAAGTGTTGCTGGTGTAGGAAATGAGCATGCAGGTCTTTCCGACGGCGCCGTCCCCGACCGTGACGCACTTTATGAACCTCGACGCGCTCATCTCTTCCGCCGATCTCTGACGTGTCTTCCTACTAGAACACGGGGCGCGAAATTGGAGGAAAAGCAGCAGCAACAACAAAAAAAGGAGATATTTTCCGCCCCCTTCTCGGACTCGAACTAGACCGCTGCTGACTGCTGCTTCATCTAGGCATCCGCAGCCAGATCGAAGATCTACGCCACTGACAACGGAAAGCCACTCCGCCCAACCCTAGCGACGACAGGTGGAAGAAGATCTGGAGAAAGCGAGAAGGATGGAGGAGAGAGGGCTGCAACTTTGGCACTGCGTTTGGCCGGAAGAGAGAATAAATGGCCGGGAATCATGCGATTAAAGCACTCCTAGTCCTCGCAAAAGCCAACTCAACATAATCTACGAAGTTTATGCTACTTTTTCAAAATTAACCCTTAGGATTTTAATATTGTTAAAATAGTCCTATAGTATTTGTTATTTTGGATTACTGACGAACGATTACATTTAAAATTCTGAAATTTTTAAAAGGCATACTTAACTTTCAGATTTCCTAAAAGACACACTTGTTTTTTATTTATTTACCCTTTCCACTAACCACTATGATGATATATTCAAAGACAAGTGTTTATTTTCAAATGGATATTAAATTTAATATCATATTATTCTTTGAATGTTAGTGGCAAAATGAAAAATAAGTGTGTCCTTTGATTTGAAAGTTATCATTAGGTATATTTGTAAAACTAGAATTTAAAGGGGTCAGTATGAAAAATAACATGTTTGCAAGGATACGTATGCAATTTTGTCTAATTAAAAATATGTTAAGGGAGTGGGAAATATAATATTTTGGATGGAGAAAAATAAGGACATGAAATATGTACCTTTTATTGCAAAGGGACATTTTGATGAAATGTAATGTTTTGGCACACTCGAAGGACAGCTAATCCATGTCTCATGCTCTTCTTCAATTTGCCAACCACCAACTAAACATTATTCAATTATATGTTTCATATTTCTCTCATAAAAATAAACATATCTTTTGTTTTAATAATAAATATTTATATTTTCTATTAAAAAAATCTGGCCACAGTGTTGCTTCTCATGATTGCATTGTTCCTCTAAAGAATGTATATAAATCAGTGAATCTCGTTATTTGCTTTAATTTATTTTTAAATATAATTAATCAAAATCCCTCGTACAGTTGTTTTATTTTATTTATTATGGGTTAAAATTTTAATAATAAATTTATTAAATGGGGTTGGGCGGTGTTAGGACGGCCCGCTCGATTTGTGTTGGGCCGGGCTGGACCAAGAGAGTCCTGGCCTACTTATGGCTGGTTCATCCGCATGGAATGAAGAGTCCGCATACGTTTCGCACCTTCGGCGCACCAGCTCCACCTACCCTCCACCTCCCGACCTACCCCGCCCGCGCTCCGCCGCGAGCTTATACCTACTCCAAAAGAAAACAGGCGGGCCAAAAGCGAAGCCGCCTCCTCCTCCTCCTCCTCCTCCTCCTCTCCCATGGCGGCCGCCTCTCCTCTTCCTTCCATCAACTCCGCCCTCCGCTCCTCGCCCAAGATCTCCTACTCCTCCGCTACCGCCGGCGCTTTCCCTTCCTACCGCCGCGAACGGCTTGGTCTCTCTTCTCGATCGTTTCCCTCCCTGATCACCCTCCGGACTCGACCCCTGATCTCGGCCTGCGCCGCTTCGGTGATGAAGGAGGCAACCGAGAAGCGGGATTTCAGGGTTTCCACCGTCGTCGATGTGGATCTCGGCAGCCGGAGCTACCCGATCTACATCGGATCGGGCTTGCTCGACGTGCCCGATCTTCTCCAGAGGTAACTTGCTAATTGTTTCCTCGCGTTCAGCAGTCCTCCTTGGATTTGCAATCTGAATTGGTCGCTTTAGGCATGTGCATGGGAAGAGCGTTTTGATCGTCACAAACACTACGATTGCGCCGTTATACCTTGACAAGGTCGTCAAAGCCTTGACTCAGGGGAATCCGGACGTCACAGTGGAGAGTGTGATTCTGCCGGATGGAGAGAAGTATAAAAATATGGTTGGTGCTAAGCATACTCCTCTTCTACTTTGGTTTGTTCGCCTTTACTCTGTATTAAGTTTTCTGAGCTTTTGTATGCTTGGACTGTTTGGGGATTTGTGTAGGAAACATTAATGAAGGTCTTTGACAAGGCCATAGAATGTAGAATGGATCGCCGCTGTACTTTCGTGGCACTTGGTGGTGGTGTCATCGGTGATATGTGTGGCTTTGCTGCTGCTGCCTTCCTTCGTGGCGTTAACTTCATTCAGATTCCAACTACATTAATGGCTCAGGCAATTGTTTCAGACACAGTTTGCCCTCTTAGTTGTTTATTGACGTGTAATGATTGATGGCGTTAAATGTTGATAACTGATTGGGTTGGTGTTGATTCTGTTCAGGTGGACTCATCAGTTGGCGGCAAAACTGGAGTAAACCATCCACTTGGGAAGAACTTGATTGGCGCCTTTTATCAGCCACAAAGTGTGTTGATAGATACTGATACTCTAAACACATTACCCGACAGAGAACTAGCATCTGGCATAGCTGAGGTTGTAAAGTATGGGCTCATAAGAGATGCTGACTTCTTTGAGTGGCAAGAAAGAAATATGCAATCTCTATTGGCAAGGTATCACAACAGTTTATCCTTTACATGAGTTATTACCTTAATGTGTATATTCTGTTCAACCATCATGTTGTTTGTATGATTTAAGACCATTATCATCTTGTGAATTCTGTAAATGTGTTTCCTCATTGGAAGGTCTCTAGAGATCCCGCTGAAATGATAATTGAACAATGGTTTCACAAGCAGAATTTGATTGGTAGAAAGCCAGAGAATTTGATCAAATGTTTATCCCTTGAAGGTTGCTTTTATATGCTTCTAGAATCATATTCAACATTTTCTTGGCATTAATTTTGTTTTGGGTTTATGCAATGGGAAAGAACCATGAAAAATTGAAAAAAAAACATAATTCAAACTTCGATATAATTAACCATAGAAATGGTGACTCTATTCACTTAGAGGAAATGATGCAATGGCACTTGCAGCTCCCAACTACATCTAAAAATTTAGATGTTAGTACTGTTGCTCATGTTTTTATTCCTTGTCATTTTAAAAACACAAATGTCTGTTAAAAGAAGATAACTTGCAGTATTTCTTCAGAATTGTAAAAGACTAGAAATGTAGATAGGGATCTTTACACTCCCTTTCAATCAAGGAAAGGGTATTTTTTTACAGCAATAATTGCAGCTTGTTGAATAAATTGGGTATTTTTTTTCCACATTATACATGGTGTTAACATCCATCTTGAACTCCTATGATGTAGGTTAATATCTAATTTTTTTAAGAAGCCTTTAACACTTGATTCTTATCACTGTAAATTCTTCACTCAGTCTAACTTTTTGTTGTATGCATCTATGGGTCATGTTTCTTTATTGCTGCAGAGACCCAAGTACCCTGGCATGTGCTATTAAACGTTCTTGCGAAAACAAAGCTGAGGTTGTTTCCTTGGATGAGAAAGAAAGTGGCATGAGGGCGACTTTGAACTTGGGGCATACATTTGGACATGTGAGTTCTGAGTTTAGAATTCTATTGTACTATCTTATGTTTCTAATGGATTTTTTTTACTTGTCACTTATGCTTTTTTATATATATTTATGTTCTAAATTCCAAGAAATGTTTCTAACTGGTGTAACAATTCACATTTTGATTGTGGCTTTCTTATTTCCTGAAATTACATATTAATAAGACAGTTCTCTAACACCATGCAAACAGGGTACTTGGTTGGGTTTGGGTCTAACAACCAAAGTGAGATGTTTGATAATAGTCATTGTTATGGTTGATTAGCTGTCTGATTGCTTAATATTGTGGGATTTGCGTGGCTGACTACACAAGTGTAAGTAATGGTCTAGAATCTAGATCCCTATACACAATATCTGTTGCTAGAACCTTAACTTTGGAAGACTGCTTGGCCAAAGTAACTATAACAGCCAGATGCTTCTATTCTTATTTTGATGTCTGCCCCATCCACTCTAAACAACCCTGTAAAAGCTGTATGGCTTATCCATGTAAAACTGCAAGGATTTGACTGTTGATGAATGAGTAGGTTTTGGTCCATGATTCCATCTTACTAGGAACATTGAAATGCAAGTTGCGGCAGAGTTAGAGTTATAGTCCTACTATGCATTCTTACTTCCGTAGCAAATAATTACCCGAAGTGGGTTTTGAAGTTTGTAAAAGTTCAATTAACTACAAAATTTAACTGATGAGAAATAAAACTAAGACACGATGAGCAAGTAGTGTCCATCTTTTGACCCTCTTTTAAAGCTTTTGAAGAATAATGAGTAAGATGGGCTTACTTTACCTTATTGTTCATGTAAAAATTTGTTTTGTGCACCTTTATTGTTCATCTTACTCTAGGTTATGTATTTTTCCCTATTGACATCATATGCACTATGTCCAGGCCATTGAAACAGTGTATGGCTATGGACAGTGGCTCCACGGAGAAGCTGTCTCAGCTGGAATGGTGAGACAATGCCTGCAATTCTTGTCCCCTTTCTTCTACAGGTCTCTGAAATTTTTATTCAATGCTTGGGTAATAGGTGATGGCGGTCGATATGTCTCGGCGCTTGGGCTGGATTGATGATTCTATTGTGGAGCGTGTTCATAGAATCCTACAAGAGGCCAAGCTTCCAACTCATCCTCCAGAGGTGATGACGGTGGAGAAATTCAAATCTGTCATGGCTGTAAGTACAAGTAACCACAAACCTTCCCTTCCGGTAGCTTCTTGCTAAACTTCACGGTTCATTTTGTCACAGGTGGATAAGAAAGTGGCTGACGGATTGTTAAGATTAATCCTTCTGAAGGGCCCATTGGGAAATTGTGTTTTCACGGGCGACTACGACCGGAAAGCACTGGATGAGACTCTCCGAGCCTTCTGCGAGAACTGATGTCTGGAATTGTAGCCTTGCCATGGTGGAGCTTTTTGAAAGGCAAGTCTTATACTGCTTAAGTAGATTCCTTCTGATCCTAAACAAATATTTTTCCTGTATAAAACAATAACGAGTCGGGCAAGAGAGTGAAGATTGTTTAAATTATTAGGTGTGGAATCCATACACAACATATTGTAACATTCATTCTTAATCCATTGACTCATCCTGATGTCAAGAACCCCAAAATACTTCCCAGTTATTGACGTCAGTAAAATGTATGAGTTCGGACTAAAAGAAAAAGGAATTTCTCCTAGTTAATTGCTGTAGATATTATGTCCTGATCTTCTGAATTCTATTTATTGATCATTAAATAGTCTATTTATAGGTTAATACATAACAGGTACTCAATAACCCACTAACACCTCATTGTTAACCACTAACACTACGGTACCACTATTATCCTATTATTTCTCCTCCACTAACTCAATTACAACTAAATACATTAAATGTAAAATTAATTTATATAACTATTAACGTTAAACACTAACACTGAAACCTTTGGCTGCTTCCTCTTCGGGTGAACACATTTTGATTTATGAATTTAGTGAGAAAAATTATATTAAATTATTTTAATTTGAGAAATTCAAATTAAAATATTTGAATTTAATTTAATTATTTTACTTCGGTTGAAGTCAAATGTGCACCTTTATTTCGCTTAGTAAAGAAAAGAGATACTTTTTTAATAATGTTTTTGAAAAAATAATTTATTTTTTTCATCTAGTTTGAGTTTACTGTCAATTGTCTTAGAGGAAAGAAATGAGAAGTTTTTAAATATTAAACAAAAAGAGGCAAATTATATCATAAGTGGTTGGTTATTCTATTCCTCTTGTTACGACTTTAAATTCCAATTAAAAGTGTAGAATTACAAATGATTGATCGTTCTACTCTTATTTTTGCTACTTTGAGTTCAAGATAAACATGTTGATTTAACAACTATTAGTTGTTCTATTTCTATTATGGCAAGTAATTTGAATTCAAGTAAAACATGTTCATCTCCTTTTGATTTCTTTTTGATCCATTTAAATGACATGTGATACGTTTGAA
>JBAMIE010172910.1:0-14763 GCA_037177295.1 Kaempferia parviflora | reverse complement strand
AGAATAAGCCCTAACTTTGTATATAAATAGGGCTGCTTTCATGTAATAGAATTAAGTTTTTCTCCTATGAAATAACAGTACTTATTGTCCACACACAAGAAAAACATATGTTACTTGTGATGTTGCCTTTTTTGAAAGTATCCCTTATTTCAAAGGGAAAGAATGATGAAGGTTTAAAAAGAACCAACCACGGCAATGCCATGGATGACACCGGGGTCGTGGCGTACCCAAACACGCCACGGTAGCGCTCTCAAGAATGCACCATGGCCAGGTCATGGCACATTCTCAAAGGATGATGAAGATATTCTTCCTTTGATTAGTGTTAATTTGGACATCACACCTGTCTGCATGCCTATCGTATCGAAGTCATCCCTCAAATTAGTGAAACGGGAGGAATATCATGTCAAAAACAAGATATTTTAGTTTATTCAAGTAGAATTGTGAATCCTAGCCACAGCCAAGAAGATGAGTCGATGGTAGAAACTTATAACGAGTCACGTATAGTTCTCTATCTTGATATACCAATTGCAGTCAGAAAGAGTGTCTGATCCTATACCAAAAATCTCATTTCAAACTTTACCTCATATTCTAATTTATCCTCCACATTTAGTGCTTTCACTTCAAATGAATTGACTCCCAAGTCTGTTATGGAGGCACTAGATATTCGTGAGTGTAAGATTGTTATTCTCGAGGAAATGCATGCTCTCAAACAAAATAATACATGAAATTTGGCAAAATTACCACAAGGGAAAAGTGTTGTTTATTGCAAATGGGTTTTCACGATCATGTACAAGGCTGATGGCGCAATTGAAAGGCACAAGGCTCGCATGGTGGCTAAAAGTTTTACTCAAACCTATGGGATTGATTACACTGAGACCTTTGCTCTGGTTGCCAAACTCAATACTATCAGAATTCTTCTATCATTGGCAACTAATCTAGATCGATCATTACAACAACTTGATATAAAAAATGTCTTTCTCAATGGAGAGTTTGAAGAGGAGGTTTATATGAATCAACCTCCGGGATTTGAAGAAAATTTGGGTGTAAAACTATATGCAAGCTCAACAAATTTCTGGTTAAAACAATCACCTCGTGCCTGGTTCAATCGATTCCAAAGTGATCAAAAACTTTCGATATATTCAAGGACAAGCAAATCATATACTATTTGTGAAACACTCTGACAAAGGAAAGATCACCATTCTTATAGAGTATATTGATGATATCATCACAGGGAATGAAAATAAAGAATTAGAAGAAATCAAGAAAATGATGGCACCAGAATCTGAAGTCAAATATCTCGAAACACCGAGATATTTTTAGGGAATGGATATTGCTCGAAACAAAAAGGGTTTTTCAGTCTAGCAAAGGAAATACACTTTGGATTTGTTGAAGGAAACTAGCATGTTGGGATGCAAGCCAAAGTAACACGCCAATTGAACTGGGAATAAGGGGAAAATGTTTGACAGAAAACAATTGACAAAGGCAGTTATCAGCGTTATGTTGGAAAACTCATCTATCTCTCACATGCCCAGATATTGCCTTTGTAGTTAGCCTAGTAAGGCCATATATGCACTCATCATGTCAAGGTCATCTGAATGTAGTATATATAATCTTGAGATACATATTCTTTGCAAAGACTGAGAATAGAAGAGTATGTGCATACCTGGTACACATTAGGAAGGATCAATTGATGACGGAAAGTCAACTTCTGGGTATCGCAGGATAGTATGGGGGAATTTAGTGACATGGCGTAGCAAAAAAGAAAGAAGTAACGCTGAAGCGGAATACAGAGCTATGGCTCATGGAATCTGTGAACTTATCTAGATCAAAAGAGTGATGAAAGACTTAAAAAATCAGTTTGAAGATACTATGCTACTCTATTCTAATAATAAGTTAACCATCAGTATAGCTCACAATCTTGTTCATCACGACAGAACTAAACATATAGAGGTTGATCATCATTTCATTAAAGAAAAGGTGGATGAAGGCATTATCAGTATTGAATATATTCCTACATCTCACCAACTAGTTAATCTTCTTACGAAAGGATTATCTGAACAAACTCATAAAGTTATTGAAGGCAAGCTTGGTCCCATCAATATTTACATCCAAGCTTGAGGAGTGTAGAAAATAATCAATATTTTTATCTTTTTTTTTTTTTTTTTTGTATAGTCAATCTTGAGTGCAAATAGGATATAATCAATTAAAGTGATTTGATAGAATAATTTACTTAGGTAGAATAGTTTTCTTTCTTTGTTTATTTATTCTTTCTTTATTTATCAACTCCCATTGTAATTATAAAAAGGGTGTCATGGTTCATTAATATAATATGAGAGAATTTTTCTTCCCAACTTAGTTTATAGGTTTATTTCTATTTCAAGTTATAGAAACCATAATTGCCGAGAAGGAATGAAATAACCATTTCTAAAAAACTTGACAAAAAACAAAATAGGCATACTTATTTCTTAGTTTGATTTATGAATGTTATATTTGATTTGTAGAAACTAAGTAATACACAAGGACTAGCCTTCATAATGATAAAAATACCTAAACAATTTGTTTGGTTTGTCCAACTCACACGATCAAATTGCCCCAGCAAACATGTCTGAGAGAATCAGTATGAGCATCCTGTTTAACACAACTGGCCCAGTCAGCTAGTCTCTTCTAAATAGTCCCTACAATCAAGTACAATAAATCAATTCAGCACGACCAATTCCAGTCTTGAATGGTCTGTCTAGCTAATCGACTTGTCTAGCTTGCTTGTCTGATCAGCTTGCTCAACACCTTGGCTTGCTCAGCCCACCCCAACTACTCAACCCATCCAACTTGTCTAGCCCACTTCGCCTTGCCTGCCTATCCAATCCCATCGGCACTGTTTTTCTCAATTGTAGAATATATTCTTTGGTGAATGGAATAGTTAATCCTGTGATAGAGCGCATTAGTGATTAGGGAACCATAGTTGCAAAGGAATTGGTATCTGAGTTTGTTTTTCAAATCAAACATAGAGATACTTATTCTATGGGGATAGATAGATATAGAATAGTTATTCCTATCAACCAAAAATACCTAAGTGAATGCCAGTATCAAAGTTTAATATGCATATAGGAATTCAATCTGCATTGGGAATCAGATTGTCCACTGATAATAATAAGATAGAGAATCAGATTATCTTGGATGTAATGGTCTCCCAGTATATACGCTTCTTAATAACAGATGATAGCACAATTATTCAAACCCAAAAATAAATCAAAATCATGTTTCAGGAAAAATAGAATATACACAAGAGACTGGTTTAGAATTGTAATCCATCAAACAAATATAATAACTTTAGTTACAATAAATACACTAACATAATTGTTAGAATCATATAATTTATGATTAATATCATATAATATGCTACCTTCAAGATATATAATGATATGAGTCATAGATATGAATCAGAATGCGAGAGAATCATGACAACTCAAATTGATTCAATTCGAACATGATATGAATCTAATTGACATATATAATAAAAAGAAGAGAGATCAAAGAAAATGCAATCATTAAAGCCCACAATAATATAAATTTATATATCACACTATGCAAAGCACATTTCAGCACGAATCGAAGCATGCTAAAATAAATTATTTTACTAGTTTAATCCTCTACTAAGTTTATTTACTGCTGAAAAAGGAATATATCAATTAAACTAAAATTTTATCATACCATATCAAACTAACACTCAATGGACATGCTTGGACAAGTGGAGAAGCATGCCAAAATTAATTTAGATAAGTTTACACCTTTAATCCCGTATCACTTCATTATTTTACTTCAAAAAAAAAAAGCAATTCAACAATTAAATAGTTGGTTAACTTCCCGCCTTAGTGTTTGAATCCAAGCAAAACTAAGTTTCCGTCTTGACTTGCTTGAGATGTGTCATTGGTGTCAAGTGTTAGAGGATGTTGAGTGTCGGAGGTGTGCCGAAGTTGAACAACAGAAGAGTAAGAGGACTTGGAAGTTGTCTACAACGAACTCGGGTAGGGTCTCAATAGTGATTGCAGAGTGGTCATGTGTGTGTGGGTTACAAAGTGGTTTCCCATGGTTATATGTGTCTCGAGAGCTCAGAGAGTAGTCACTTGCATTTTGAAAGCTCACGGCAGTCGCATGGAAATCTCAGGAGCTCGCAATTTCTTTGCTGACCATGAATGAAATCAGTGACCATAAGTAAAGCTATTGTCGTTGCTAGAAGTATTATGGAAACCGTTATCATGATGCTAAAGTTTTGGTGCCATCTCAGGAGTCTCGCGAAGTCACCATTGTAGACACAAATTGGTGATGGGTGGGGTTTTGTTGTCTCGAGCATGCTCTGTGTCGGTTTATCAGTGAAAAAAGTTTTCCCATGCCAACCAGAACCATATTTTAATCCCTGCCCACCCTATCAACACTTGAAAAAATAAATAAATACATATAAGTTTTATCTTTTTAATCTCTTTTCATTTGTCTTATTTGCATTTAGAAATAAAATAATAACAAAAGATAATTGAAGTAAAAATTTGGAGAAATAAGTTATAGAAATGCAACCAGTATCTTACAAACAATCATTTCAATATAATCTGTTTATTTCTAAAATAGAAATTTTAACAATTACTTAATCAATTAAATTCAAAATTTAGAGACATAAACTACAAAGATATAACATCTCAATTAGCAAACACTACCAAAGATATCATTAGTCGAATTCATCTCAATCAATGTCAAAGTGTCTAAGCATATTGAGTCACAATATGAATGACACACGAGAGCTTAGCCATGAATTTTGATAACTTTTCAACCATGCCACCCATGACACAATTCTAAGTCATGCAAAAAAAAAAAAAAAAAAATCCGAACACAAATCAAGAATTGCTATACATACCCAATCTGACAACCATGTTATCCAATATTATGAATACAAATAGAAAGGTATCCTTCCTAACACCTTGAGTTTTGGGGGATTAGTTATTAACTACAAATTTCAGCATACCAAAGTATAAAGTGAAGGATTGATATAGTGAGTGGCTCAAACTGGCAAGAGGAAAAGGGTGAATAGATGGTGACCTAAAAATAAAATTACCCTTGAACGCAAGTAAATCAAGAGTTAATAGCATAGGGTGCTCATATGTGGATTTGATTGATAGTGTCATAATTGTATAAAAATGTAGAATAGACTTTACGTGGTTTAAAGTCCCGCTATTAATCCACAATCTATAGATTCCTTAGGTGGAACAAATCTCGTACATTCCAAATTACTTGGGAAGATTACAAAGTATGTATTCTCTCCACATAAAATAACAATACAAGTAAAGAAGAGAGTTATACCAAGTTGTTTGTAGAAGAAAGCCTTCACTTCCAATAAGAATCCCTTAAGACATTATTTAGCTTGAGCATTTGATCATAACATATCAAAAATGCACCTCTTACTAAGTCAAACACTTTCAAATGAATATATAAAACATGCTCCAATGACACTATTTTGAGCACCTCCAATCCACCGAAAATAACCTCAAATGATGTTCAAAATATTCCAGTTGTTGGTCACCCAGTGACTCTTTACCATCTAGTTGATTGATCATGTTACTAGTTGACTGTAGCTCAAACATAAACATTTTGTGCACCCCGAAGCTCAGTGTTCAATCAACTAAAGCTCATCTCCAGTGCACTAAATTTGCTCAAAGATCTCTCCTTCATATAGCTTGCATCCTTGCAAGTCTACAAGAAATCTCTAAATTGTCAATTACAACCAGGTACTTGTTCATGGGTTGAAAGTGTCCTATACATTACTACATAGACAAAACACGTTACCTAGTTGTATACATCATCTCCTTATGATGATGCCCAAAAGCGAGAAATGAAAATTACAACCACTCGTAATATCTCATACTCACATATCTTCTAGGTCTTCAATCGCTCCATTTTCATCATCATAGAGTGCACATCACTTGGAATTTTTTATCCTTCAAATGCTTCAAGCCATCTTTCACCTATCACCTTTGAGTCCACCTTTTACGTACCACTGAGTCATCTAGCACATTCCATTCGACTTGACTGCCAAGGCAACCATCATTACAACTCGACCATGTCGAAACACGAGAACTCCAACTTTCATTTACAATTTACCAAGTCCCTAAACACCTTATGTATGCATAAAAATCACAGAAAAACTCAAAATTACACTCTGCTTCACTCACCCAAACAACCCCAATTGAACCCGGCCACTTGGGAGCGTCATTCACTAATAGAAACATCGTTTTAGAGGCAAAGCAACATCAAAATTGTACATCAACCCTACAAGACCCATTTCAATTAAGTTATTCCCATGATTAGCTTGGCCTTAAGCAATCAAGTTTATCAAACAACACTTCGCTAGAGTGCTCCTTCATTTATGTATCATTGCCTTCTCCATCTTCCTTGACAAAATGGTCAATGTCTTCCTCTGACCTTGTCATAGTCATCATAGAACATTGACGAAACCATGATACATGGCAACACATAGCTAGGGTTGTAGTCCTCAATCCTAGCCCTTACGGTAACCTTTTGCAAACCTCCATTGTGTCCTAAATAGTTCAAGTATTGAGGAGATAATTAATGGCCTTCTACTTACAGGCTTTTGTGCTTTTGTTCGTCATACTAAATATCAAATAAATTCATGGGCAGAGATTAAGTTAATATGAATCTGAAAGCAACTCTTTGGATCCATGTAGACCCTTAACCCCATTTCTCTATAGCAATCCTTGTAATGGTTCGGAATAGAGTATGGATCATGATGGTGGTTCTAATCCTTGTATATAATTCATGGTTAAAAGTATCAGCTATCATTATCAATATCAGAAGTTCCAAAACCTTAGATATCAACCAAATGGATCAGAGCGATTCGAATCTATCAAAAAGATTGAAAATAATAAAATAAAAATATTTACAGAATGAGATAATAAAAGATACAAAAAAATAAAAAATTGATAGATATATGATTACAAGACCAAAAAAGAGCCATCTTAATTAAATCTTATAGCATTATATTAATAAATCAATTCCTATGTAATCAAATCAAATCCTATTTAAATAAAATTGGATTGATATTCAATAAAATGATTTAATTAACTTATACAATGTTATATGAGTTCACTAAATAAAATTAAAATGGGGCGGTGCGATGATTAAGGCATGGGGGCTTGCCACATGAGGTCTAGAGGTCGAATCTCGGAGTGCCCGAGCATATACCTCCCCCATGTCTTGACCATTTGCACTTATGGCCAGGTAGCCACCCGTGATTTACCTCCTCCGTATTGGCTCTGGGACGGGTTGGCGGGGGCGAGCGATTCGCCTTTTGCCACTAAATAAAATTAAAATGGCCCCAACAGTTTGGGGCAGTTGGTACTTGCATGTATATTTGCTCCAATAGGTCTTGAGATAAATTCCCAATAGGTGCAAAATGTCTCATTGACCTCTCCGTGCAAAGGGTCGTTGCGCATGAGTAAAATACCCCCATGATTTAGCTGCCAATAACTAATAATGGGACCAGCAATACTGGTCACTTAGGGTGAGCTATATCACCTTTTACTCCAACAAAATAAAATTAAAATGTCTTAATTAATTAAAATGAATGTTATGTAAGTAATTTAAATATGAAAAATTAAATAATTTAAGTTATAATAAATTATTTTTAATTAAGTTGATCAAATAATTCTCATTAAATCAAGTTTAATCCAATTAAAATAAAATCTTAATTAAAGTAAAATAAATTAATTAATTAACAAGAGTAATTTAATTAAAATTAATTTTGAATTAAATTAAGCTAAATTAAATAAATTTTAATTAATTTAATCAAATTAATCTTATTTAATTAAAATAAATCTTATTTGATAAAATTACTTAATGTAAATATGTCAAATTTGATTTATTTACAATTAATAAATTTTAATTATTTTAATCAAATCAGTCTTGTTTCATTTATTTAATTCAATTAGTTAATTAATTTAAATAAATATTATTTGATAAAATTACATAATGTGAATATGTCTAATCTGAATTATATTACACTAAATAAATTTTAATTGATTAAACTTGAATTTGGTTAAATTAGAATAAAATAATACAGTAATGAACTTCTCAATAATTAATTCATATAAACACACTTATTATCAATAATTAACTACTACATAAATAAAATAAATACAAATAATTATTAAATATCAATATTATTAATTCTAATAATCACCGCGCATATCTCTTTCATAGGAAGTCATCTCACAACACATGCCAATAGGGACACCATAAGAATGGTCATCTCACAGCACATGCCAAGAGGGATAGCTCAAGCGATTTGGTTTGCATGGTCAAAACTTATATCATATTTATTCCGAGGTGCAAATGAGAGAGATGGATCGCACATGAGTTTAGACCTCCTCTGGTTACTTGTTAGAAAAAACATAATAGACGAACAAAATTTGAATTCATCGGCTAATCGATTTTGATCCTTTTTTCGTCCACCTAAAAATAAGCGAAAGAAACTTTCCATCCTTCCGGTGGTCCAAGCGGCCAACAACTCAGGCGAGTAGTGAACTCATAGTTGTGGCCTCGCTGTGAGGTCACAGCCACAATTGCAACCTCGCAAGGTCGCACCACAAGGTCACAGTCACAATCGCAACCTCACGAGGTCTCACTGTGAAGTCGCAACCTTGTCTGCGACCTCGCAACCTAACCACAAGACGTGGCCAGTAGCCTCATCGCGATGTCAAGGCCAGGGGCCTCATCGCGAGGTTACTGTGATTTTTCTTCTTTACTCAATCTTTCCCTACCTTTCCCCTAAGGATATTTTTTCATCGCAGATACTTTTCCCTCCATCCGTGCTTCAGAGTAGACCGAGAATTAGAGTCATCATCCTAGTCACCCTTGAAGCTTACACAAACACCATCTTAGCTATCGATCGACGATTCCTAGTTGGTTTGGCAAGATCATCCCATTACCTTAATTTTTATCCAATTTCACCAATTTCTACTAAATTTGATCAAGCTAAGAGAGAATTTTAAAAACATTAGGTCTAGAAAATCAACGGGAAGAAGCTCATGTAACACTAATCCCAATCCAACTTGATCAATCCATATGGGGATTGAGTGTGCCAACAAGTTTTCAGAAATACCTCAACTATTTGCCACATAAAAAAACCAGCCCTATCTTCACTATCAACCTCAATTATTCACTCAAGCACTAGGTTCAATGCAATCAACATATGTCAACAATGTTTAAAATACCTCATTTCAATGTTGCATTTAAAATACCACATTTTATCCTTATTAAACTTTTCGCATTTAAACTACTTTAGAAAAAATAGATAAGTAATAAAGTTAAATTTTAAGTTTTTAAGGTCGACTTTAAGTTTTATATATATAATCGTATTTAGTTAGATTAGTGTTATTTTTAAAGATTACAAATTTAATTCCACTTCTCTCTCCCCATAGACCTCTCCCCACCTTGATTCCTCTCGCCTAGCAATTATGTCGCCCGCATACCATCACCTCTTATACCTTCTCTTCATCGGTCTTTCTTCTCTTTACCTATGTTTCCACTGTACAACACGTGCTAACGTCGCTTCGCATATCAGTCGGTGAGCAGAACATGGCCAGCATGTTTGACATTTAACCCGTGATTAGGAGTCATATAGTAGTGCATTGAATTTAGCCACATAGAGTTCATATGGATGTATGAGATATATGCAGCCAACCCCCAATAGTTGGGAGTGAGTTTGATATTATGATCTCCTATAAACTTTCATAATACTCAACTAAAGAAAAGAGTTTACTAAAAATATTAACCTCTGCATAAGGAGTAAAATATCAGCTGCCTCAGGAGCCCCTTTTTGTTTCTGTTGACCATAAATTTGGCACGAAACAACATATGTAAATTTAATGTCTGCTTGAGCCCTTGCTTCAGGAGACAACTCATATCCCTGTGTGCTTATGTAATCACTAACAGAATAGCCTTCTTCAATTCCTGCATATGCATAAGACAAGGAAAATAAAAAGTTGCATTTAAAACTATCATTAGAAAACAAGAAGAAAAAAAAAGAATACCTCCACGATAGCGCTTTTCTAAATAACTTTGTAGTACAAGAGCCCTTCTATAGTACATCATACCACGCACTACAAACCACATCATGAAAAATCAAATGGATGAGTAAAGTTTAGAAAACCATAGAAAGGAACATGATTATATATGGGGAACTTAAATAATCAAGTTAAGAAAAAAAGAACAAAATCGCAGTTAATGTCCATTTTAGAAACAGACAAACCTGTTCTTGCCAATGTTTGACCACGATACGATGCCCAAAATCGTAACTCCAAGCTATCATCATCTTCAACAGCATCAGCAGTTGATTTAATCCGTTCTAGAAAATTTTCCCACTCATCTAGTACAAAGAAATGAACAATGCACAAGTGATGTTAAGTAAAATCTTGTGGTAGAGGAAATTACCGTCACAAAGAAAATTTGCATGATAATGTCATACAGGCAAAAAAAAAAAAAAAGTAACATTTCTAAATGAGCTAAATATTAGTCTGCTAATACGGCACTGCAAAGTGCAGAGCATGACATACCCAAGTGTCATTCTGTAACTGGAAGAAAAGACTGTTAAGCAGCAGATACTACACAATCTTAAAAAGAATGACAAGAGAACAAGTTTAAACTCTTGTATGAAAAAAATAATTCTGAACAATTAGAACAAAGCTCATTGTGCAACAGGAATAACCAGAAATTTTAATTAAAAGGACATTATAACTTGCGTCCTAAAGTTTTAATCAACCAATCTTTTACACTTTTACACTCAATATTACAGATATAACAACCTTCCATTCCAAAACCTATAGTTTGATATCTCATACTTTATGGGGTGGCACTCGGCACAAACAATGTCTCATGTATCGATGTGGGATACGATAATTAAATAATAAGGGTTATTTTAGAAATAACCTTACAGAATTTTTAAGAATTTTTTTTAAAAATTTCAAGATTTAAACGCAGTGCGTACGTATGAACCAATTAGGCTTGGAGAAAGCCTTTCGGATTATCCACTTAAATGGGAGTTGATTGAGGAATTAATTTAGGGTTTAATTAATTAAACCTAAGTTGTGATTATTAAAACCTAGGTTTCTATTCTCCTATTTGTCGATTCCTCCATCTCCGCCCGACTCAAGCCGTCTCTTTCCCCATCCCGATCGCGCCACTTTTGCCCTGCACCGACGGCAGCGCTGGGGCAGCGCTGCTGCCGAAGCAGCGGGCAAGGTCACGGCTATTACAACCGGTCAGCCCTCTCTTGCGGTCTGCTCGAAGCCGAGTCGCCCTTGTCGTACCACAGATCCCCGATGTCGATCGCCGCCTCCCCCACTCCACTCCCTTTTCGAGTGTGTGATGCCCGTGCGCCATCAATGACACTGCCCACCCTGAGGAGCTCGCTAACGCCGTTGCCCGGCCACCCCGATCAGCAATCCATTATCGTTGCGGTTATAGTCATTCCAGAGAGTTGTTGGAGCCTTGAGATGCTAGATAATCAGATTTGTTGTTTGCCTCTCTCTACGACCACGAGGGTAGCCATTGCTACCACTATTTCGGGCACCATCACCGACGGCCTAAACCCAACTCAGATGTTCTATTGATTGGAGAAGGAGATGTTGGTGATCTTGACCGGCTAGATGGGGGGGTGCGCAACGGAAAATACAAAGACTAAGCACAAAGAAAAAGAAACAAACCGCTCATAATGTTGTTTACGTGGTTCAGAGATTGCTTGCTCCTACTCCACGGCTTGTCCTTGAGGTGGACGACCCTTAATCCGTGGATTAATCCCCGACAATCTCGGGCTAAAGCTTGCTTCTTCTCGGTGAAACACAACCTCTTACAAGGATTCTCTGCCTCTTACAAGATGGTGAATGAGATTAAGAGGAAGAGAAAGGCTTGGAACTTGGGCAATAACTCAATAGCTATGTTGCATGGATCCGGATACATGTATCGTATCGGATATGATACGAACACGGCGATACGGATAATTTTGAAAATATAAGACACGATACGGCTAGGATACGATGAATATTAAAAAATAAAAAAATATTATATATGGATTGCTCAAGCAAAAATAAAATTGTGATCTCAAAAGAAAAAATCGAAAAACAAACTTACCAGCACTGTGTTGATCAACCTTAGGAAAGCGACAGCGACTAAGAGGGCTCTGCGGGCAATTGTGAGTAGCGGCGGCTCGAGCAAGGTGAACGATGAACAGAGTTGGAGAGTAGGCGAGTGGCGGCTGGCGGAGAGCTCAGATGAGCAGCGGTGAGCAGGAGAGCAAAGGCGACCACTTCGAGTGGACGCGACGACGGCTCGTGAACGCGACTCTGCTCGTGAACGTGACTGGCGTTGTGATGAAGAAATCGGGGCAAGCGGAGGCAACGGTGGCAAGCGACGGTGGAGAGCGGACGCGACGGTGGCAAGCGACGGCGGCGAGCGAACGCCACGGTGCTCGCTCGAGTGACTAGCATCGCATCGCTACTTTTATTCGGTTGTGCCTATGTTGTGTAAAGTCATGCCAGTAAACTGTCGTTTCTATTTATTACCTGTCGTTTCTATTTATTACCTTGTGTAGTTATATTTGTACCAACCGTATGGGCTGTGTATTTAGTTTTTATCTTCCGCTGTGTTTGATTCTTGCAGATATTATATTTGTACAACCGCAAAGTATCCAAGTTTCATATATTGTCATAAAGGGGAGATGTTGTCCGATTTTCATCTGACATGTAGACCTCCGGGGCGTGACAATCGATGTGTCAATCATGTCGATAATTATCATGCCATTCTAATACTCAACATCCCTTGATAATGTTGTATCTTCTTTTTCTTATTTAGCTATTTTCTCTTTTCACATCCAATTCACGATCGGCACCATATATCGAAATGTCGACACGATACCAAAACAATATCGTTCTAGTCAAAGACTGAAGAACTTCGGCACAATTTGAGATTTTGAACACTAACCCATAACAACTTAGATGCCTATAGGACTGAAAGCCACTTAACTTGGATGAAATCGTACTAAAAATACTGAAAATCCCACCAAAGTAAAGAACATTGTTCAGTGACCAAACCGAAGTGAACAACCCTAAAACCAACCATATATGAAACAAGGTTGCACTTAGAAATGCTATACCTATCATTAACTAACCCATTTCCATGTCGTGTTGAGTCATTAAAATATAATATCAGCCAAAAACTAGGTTCAATTTGGATCTAAATGACATCATCAAGTGATGCTTACTCTTACGTAAATTTACCCGAGTGCCTGAACAAGAAATTATTTGAAAAAAAACAGTAGGAAGTGAGACTATCGACCAACTTAAACTTTAGTTTTAGAATAACCTTACATATCAAGCTGTTCAGTTTTTATTAATTAGCAAGCAGTACAGTATCCAGATATGTTATATAAGAAATTGTAAGGTCAAAGATCATTTGATCTAATAGAAAGATTACGTAATAAAAAACCAATGGATATCAAACCGTGCCAATGGATGTCTTACGTAACCATAACATGATAAGCCAGGCAATTCAAATTCACAATAGCACTACATCATATATAACTTTATGCAAGTGATCTGAGGATGCTCAAGAGTCCAGAATAGCAGGGGCTAGAGAGAGAAGAATGAAAGATATCAAAGGACTATCTAGGATGGGCAACAATGACATGAAGATCTAATTACAATGTTTGGCCATCAAATGATACAGAATTAAAACCCTCATTAAAAAGGCAGCTGTAGAATAGTAAATACAAACTTCAAGTTGAACTATATAGCATTTACGAAAAGAATTGTAAATGGCAGACTGCATCAGGAACCCATGTTATGTTCTTCAGATAATTTTGCAACATTACCGGGATAGATTTTCTGAAGATAGAAAAGGGTTGAGATCCCATCTTCATTCTCAACTTTTAATTCTGATTTGCTGAAGAGGACTGTCTCACTGTAGTACGGAGTAAATACACTAACAATCCAAAAAAAAACTCCTAGCATTAATCAGACGCTAAATATGAAATTTGGGAATTTCAGAAATTCTGAAATATATTATATACTACCAGAAAGGTATCATCTCAGAAACCGGTTTGGCAGAAGGCATGTCCATAAACAACGAGTTTGCAAAGAATTGAAGTCTCCTTCTAGCTTCTAAGTTCTTTGGAATATTTGCCGCAGAATCTTTTACAGTTAAAAGTAGATGCAGCCGTTTTACCTGAACAGTCTATAGAAAAACACACAATAAGATGGTTACATACATACTAATGTTGGCAAACAGGAGCATGAAAGTTGCATACAAATTCTTCATCTCTGGGCCATGAAATTTTAGAAAAGAAATGGCCTTGATTTCTTTCTCTTGCTAAAATTTGCCAGGTGTCAAATTGCTCTCTGAGGATGGAAGAATTCATTTTGGTTATACAAGATTGGTGTGTGAATAAAAAAACACTTCACAATTCCTTCAAATGACAAGGAGTTCAAGGGTACCTCAAATTTGATGTCAGCAAATCATGAGTAACAACATCATATAATTCCTGTGCAGCTCTTGAAGCACCAGCAGCAAGTTCTGGAGTCTCATCTCTTATCTGCATAATAACATATCATGCAAAACCACGAGGGAAAAAAAACAACAATTCTGCTTCTGGAAGTACAAAACAAGGTGAATAGATTATCCTTTATAAAATATAACAACAGGTTAAGAATA
>JBAMIE010172890.1:0-14767 GCA_037177295.1 Kaempferia parviflora | reverse complement strand
AGACCCCCAGTCCACTTACCCGCCCAACTTAACCGTGGTTTACTCCCTCTGAAATCCTGTGGGGCCGGGCTCAGGGGGCCGCTGGGGTGACGGATTCTGCCTTTTGCCACCAATTATTGCTTTTTTCATTTGTTTAAAATTTTGTCATATCGCTTCCAATAATGATAGTGGCAGAAATTAATTTTGGCACTTAATTAAAATAGTAGAAATAAATTTTTAAAAAAGAATTGAAGATCATTTAAACGAATGAAAATGGTCAAATTTAATAATATCTTAATAATTTAATGCATACTACACCAGACATTGTTATGGGGATTATGCATGCCATTATATAATCTATTAATCATTTAAAATATTGTTTTACTATTCAAATTTCTTTTAGGTTAAGTTTGTGATATTAGTTTAAATTTTATTTAAATGATTATGCAACTTAAAATGGGACACTAATACGACTAGAGACTATGGAAGAGCATGCGACTGGAGTTATAGAAAAGAATCTTACATTGCCCCTCATCTGTGCCTTGCAAGTGGTGACTAGAGACTATGGAAGAGCAAGCAAATAAAGGTTACAGAAAAGCAAAGAGTGTTAGTCGCATAGAGCCTTAAGATCAATCTGGTAAGCTCCCGTTGGTGCAAAGTCACGAGAAAAAAAAAAAAAAATAAGACCACACTACGTTTACTATACACACCCTTACTTTATATTTTACAAAAAAAAATATTTCCACAACTCAAACTTATGATCTTACCTTTCACATACGTGAAAGGAAAATAGAAAATTCAACACTATTATAATATAATAATACTTATATATTTTTTACAGGATCCTTACTCTTTTCTAGAAATTTAAAAAATATTCTAAAAAATAATGAAAAACAAATTTTTGGAGAGAGAGAGAGAGAGAGAGAGAGAGAGAGAGAGAGAGAGCAAGGTCACAGGACACTTGATCATCTGGCAAAGGCACCTTCACATAGACTTAAATAAGATCCAGATGAAATTTGATAAAATACAGATAGAAAATTGATCGACAAGAAGATCAAATTCATTACAATTATCAATTATTATAAATAAATGGAATGCCACGAAGGTGCAAAGAGAATGTGGGGTACCTCTCTTTTTGTTGTCGAACTTGATATTTTCCTTTCAACTGCATCATAGTAATGTACATCTTTAAAATCTAAGAAAAGTGAAGCCAATAAAATCCTACCTTTTAGTTTCACATTTACGATTTTCTTAAGATATACTTAAATATCAAAAGATTTTTCCATTCAAGTAGTTTGACATTTACACAGTATGTCCTGGTATTAGAACTGAGAGGATATTTTAAGAAAAATGAAAAGAAGATAATAAAATTTACCATTTACTGGAAGTTTTCTTGGTTCTGAGTGAGCCTCTTCTTGATTCTATTAGAGAAGATTGCTTCCTAGTCATCATTTGTGCCAAAATACCGATCTCCAAACTCTCCCATTCCAGGAACAACTTGGGAATTGCTATTCAAACCCAACTCTATCTCAGATGTCACAATTTTGACTCTTGGGAATCTTTTGCATACAGCATGTAATCCTTGAGGAGCCTGGTAACATTTTCGGGTTAACGATTATGTGCTGTACTTTGTAAATATGAACAAACAGAGCAATCAGCGGAAAGATAGGTGGAGATTATATGAATGAACTAATCACCAATTATCTGACTCACAGATATGAGGTTGAGAAAAATTATGTTACTTTCCTGTACCCCCTTCTGCAGTAGCAAGGAGATGGCTTGAACAGCTGTGTTCCCTTCAATCATAAAGTACAGTAGGAGATTTATGAGGTAGAATCGTATAGAATAGAGATAACAAAAAAGTCAAGGAATATACATGAAAACTGCAACATTAAGGAGATCAAGCATGCTTGTAACAAGTCATTTGTGGTAAGATTAGTAGCGGAAGCCTACTCATTATTCAATTAAAAATGAATTCAGATTAGAAAGGATGGTTAGTGGCAGAAAGTTGTTAAAGAACTTAAACCGTGGGCATGTGCGAGATTTCCTAGCTTAGCAACCCTTCTCTCCTTGAGATGTGCCAATCAGTGGTTGTGTCAATTCAAAGGATATATTACTGAACAAGCACTATGGAACAATGTTTAAAATCTTGAGTCGTGCTAAAGTTTAAAACTTTGACTAGAATAATATTGTTTCGGTACCATGCTACTGTTTTGACATGGTGCTGGTGGAGAATTGAAAGGAGAGGAGGAAAGAGAACACAATTATATAGCTAATTTCAAACTTTGTATCTCATCTAGAATATTACAATTTTAATATTTTATGGTGCGGGCAAAATTTATAAAAAAATAATAGATATTATTTAATTTATCTTGACACATCTCGTAGCATGTCCAAGAGCGTCGAATGTGAGCATAACACGATACTTATTGACATGATTGACACAAGGCCACAAAATAGATTATTTGTGTTGAATACTATTAGGTTGTGGTAACAATATTCAATTGTGGTAATTTATTAGAATGATACATTTTGATTGTGCCACTTGATAGGCAATACGAGATTTCAAACCATGTTAAGGTTCAAAATCTCAAACTGTTGGAATTTCAATTTGTAATGTATGGTGTCAATAATGAAGTACAGATAGAAAGAGAAAAGATATGAAGAAGAAAGAAAAAGAAGATAAGACAACTATATACTTAAGTTTGGACTTTGTGTTTCCTCTAAAATGATGCCGTTTTGACATTATCTTGTATGAATAGGAGATACAAAAAAAAAATTAGTATTATTTCAATCCATCTTGGTGTTATAGGCATGTAAGGAGCATCGAGTGTTGGTATAAAATAATTCTCATAGACATGATTAACACAACAACAAAGGAGACATTGTTTGTGCTGAGTAGCACTCATAGATAAGATATGACACAGTGATATAAGAGACATTGCCTATAACAAGTAATATCGAATTTTATTAATTTATTGGAATTATATGTTTGGAATACAGCCCAACATGGTACAGTATTTCATGCTATGAAAAATACATTTCTCGATTTCCTATGAACAAACAAACCATGAAACTGAACCACAAAATTCATAGTCAAATCTAGTCAAGTTGAGAAGTGAAAACCTATTAAGATATTTAACTACAATTGGATCAAGAATTATCAAGCCATCAATTGTTGCAAACAAACATGGCAAGAAAAAAAAATCAAAAGCATATAAAATTGTTGACTACTATGCCTAAGAATAAGTGGCTATTGTGCCTAAGAATAAGTTGTAAATAATATTTAGCATTGTGTTGATACCCTTTAATTTTAGAGAAACCTACCTGTGCCTAGTATAGGATCCAAAAGAAGCACATTCCTATCTGCAATGTCCTCTGGGAGATTGTGGTAAATTAACTAAAAGAGACAATGTCAAATCATCAATCAGAAATATCCATTAGAAGATTTAGAAGAGCAGGCAAACCTGCTGATCCCTATCCCCCTGCCTATGAATGAGGATCTTGCCAATCTTGATGCCTTTGCAACATTCCCGTAGAGCAGTCTCCATACTTTCACCACTAGTGAACATTTATATTGAAATATTAATGTTCAGGTCCAACAGCAGGATAAATGAGCATTTATGTGAAACAGAGAAAATTGAGGTCTCATGTGAGTATGCTGTTTTTTCTTAATCTATCGCATCATTATCAATTTCATTGTATTTATCTGAACAGTAGGGCGTTGGGGTTTCCAGAAAGCTGAGATTGTTAACAACAGAATAATGGTCAACGTTATTAAACAAATACTCTATGACCCCATTAATAAACACATACATCCAACAATGAAAAAGAAATCATATAAATAATAAAAAATAATAGAACACTAATTGTTCTTTAATCATAGTAGATTTGGGAGAGTTACAGTAATCAGGCAGCTAATAAAGGGAATCATCTTCTTCATTAACACGCCTGAACTGGAATTATGAAGTCTGCAAATATGGCAGGTAGGAAAATTGAAGGTTCTGGCATTCAGTCTAAAAAAATTTAGAGGTCACATCGCATCGATTAATCAAGAGAGAGAGAGGAAAAAAAGATATACATGTTTTAAAAGCACAAGTGTGCCTCAAGCCTATTTCTACAATGAAAATCTTCAAGTTGGAAATCTTCCTCATATGCCAAGCTGATATTTTGTTCCTTGCTCCACCAACTTCCTCTCCTATTATCCATTATTATAGATTTTATGATTAATTAAGACAAATTACTGTCACTCTTCCAAAACCCTTTTACAGGGGAAGCAGATAAATGGATAGGGTGGCATAGATGTTCTGCATCTTTTGAAGGATATGAACATAGCTGTGGCATAAGAGATACTTGTGACAATTAGAGCTTTTAAGTTTTCATACGGTACACCTTAAGTTGTCTGATTGAAGGGTAGTTCAACGCCAAACAATGCAAGACAATTGAAGACTAAGTCCATGGGAATATCAGGAGTACCACGAAATTATCTAATCATGTAGATAAAGATGAAAGAAGCCTGTGTAGAATCACAAAAATACATAGTTAAAATATCACATTACTATCCATCGGCAAAACTTGATAAATTTCTTTCAGTTAGCCTTTGAAAACTTATGAACTTCCTGCTTCATTGAATAAGTAAAACATGTTGGAGCATGCTCGTCTACCATCCAAAAATCTATTAAGACTATGAATAAGGTGCTCCCCTTAAAGATGCTAACTTTGCATTGTAACATTTGGCTATTTGCTTTGTCTAGGTTGGTGGGTCATCAAACATCATCAGTCAAGGAGAATCTTCATCACTTAGAGAAAAGAACTTGATCATATGAAGAGGAGCAAAATGAGCTGTGTTATAATTCTGCTAAATTCACTACTTGTGCAAGCAGAAAACAAGAATCTAGGTCTGAATATAATAGCATCAAGCATTTTTTTTTTAGAATGCTTGGATTACCTGGTGGAGATGAGCAAGGGAAAATGACTACAAAATGGCGATTAGACATTTCTAATTTCTAGATGCAGAACACATGCTGATTAGTGAAGACAGAATTCTGCTGCAACTTTGCATCTATGGTAGTTTTTAGTGGTGGACTTTTTCTGTAAGGCACTTATCACCTCTTTCCTCTATTTCCTTTTTACCTCTTATTCATTTTATTGCTCAAGGAAATTAATTTGTGAGCTACTTCATTTTCCTCAAAATAGTGCAAGAATTATTCCAGAGCACCACAGATGCACATAGACATGCTTGTAGGCATACATATCATTTGGAGCCAAAAGAATATTATAAATTTTCATTGATCAAATTTGTCATTGTACTAACTAGCTTTCTTTATTGAGCCACAGATAATGCTTTAAGCAGCAATAATGTGTGAATTGCATATGACAAAAATAATTAGGTATTACAATTTAAGGCTGTCAATTGCTCATGATATCAGATAATACCTTCTGATGATAGAAATGCCACATAACTTTTTACAGAATTCTATCCCAATATAAATAGAACCTGGAGAAAAGATAACAGTCAATGATTTACCTTAACATTAAAAGTTCAGTTGACAGTCAATATGACAGAGAAATATCAAATCTACAAGGATACTTATATGGCATAAATTTCATGTCAAAATTTTATGAAAATAACCATAACTTGAAAGAATAAGCAAAATAAGGGCAAGCTAGTCTCTCTCTTCCTAACTTCTTTTCTTCCAATTCAATTGTCATTCGGCATTGGACTGCTCATCATCTTGTCTCACCACTGTTGAGATGTTTCAAATGTCTACGTAATGGACACCTCTGCTTGCTCCTGATTCCTCATGATCAACTATTAAAAATGGCTTAAAGAACGGTCAGACAGTCTACCAAAAAGGAACTGCGACAGACATGGTCCTTGACTTCCACCATAAAATGTAGATGTGTGAGAAACACAAAGTTCATGTCCATTCATGAAGGATGTATAGGCAAGAAGAGGCTATCAAACAAAAGAAATAGGTCAATCCTTCAGTTTTGGATAAGTGTGCTCTCCTATGCTTCAGGTTCACAGGTCATAGAAACTTAAAATGATACTACCCTGACTCTAACACAGGAGCTGCTCCCAGCAATTCCTGATCCGAGGCTGTCGGTTTTTGTCCAAACCACTTCTTACACCAAGAGTTGATTCTGCAGATGAATTAAGGAGGAGTTTTGACTTTAATACTGTAACCAAAAGCAGATATAGAGGGTTGAATTCATTGAATAGCCGTGCATATTGCAGATAGGTAGGTTTATTACCTTGGCTAGGACATGATGAACTTAGGTCTTAACATAAGATTGAATGACTTATGGATATGGATACTTATAGCAGATGATGATCTTATTGCAAATGAGGCCTTTAGCTTATTAGGATGATCTCAAAAACAATTTAATGATTCTGGTCTTATCACTTCCACCGTTCATTGGTCATATTGACAAATGTGATACATTGAATGCAATGCGCTTGGGCTAGTTGTGGTGGTCATACACGTATAGGAGTAAATACGAGAAACCACTTTTCTCTATCATAGAATTAGATAATTATTGATTGATGTCTAATTGTTAGGAGTTACATGTAGGAGGCAACTAGTAGCACATTTTCTTGTAGTTGACATCACAGCGTGTGTTAGATTGCTTTCTTCTTGTAGGCACCGAGCAAGACTGCTGACTTTACAACTAGCCTCCCTGCACAAGCCAAAGCTCAATTAAGTCGTGCCTAGTTTATTTATTTAAAAAAATAATAAATTAAAAAATAAAGCAAAATAATTAAAAAAAAAAACAGAAATATTTTTATCTTTATAATAAAATTCTTAGATTTTTTTAAAAAATATATTTCTTTTTTCTTATTATTTTTATATTTTTAAGTAGTCAAGTCAAACTTGGCATGCTTGGCACACTAGCCACGCCCGGCCTTGGTTTTGATCAGCTCAACATAGCCAGACACCAAGTTGTGCCCCACTGACTGACGATCTAGATTAAGCCTGCCATAGCACAACTCACAGACTAGGTCAGATTGAGTCACAGGCAATCTAACTCAATTGCCATGTTTACTAGAATATATGTTGAGTTTCTTTAGGACATTAGAATGGCATGGCAGAAAGCATGATTGGCATGGCAGAAAGCGTGACAATTTCCCTATATAAATAGTTATGCTTTCTCTAAGAAGAATAATCTTGTAATGATGGCTTTTAGTTGTGGCTTACAAAGTGTTTTGAGTTTGCAATTTAATTTTGAACACAAATTTTTAGTGTTGGAGAGAATGTTATATTTTGATGGCTAATTTGAGATTTAAGAGTTGAGTTCATCAAAGAGAGGATTAACCAACATGTTTAAAAGCTGTTTTAGTATTTTTGGGGTCAAATTTGGATTCAATTAGGGGTTATTTACCCCAATCAACAGTTGATTTGGGTCGTGATTAAATTGGGTTTGCTTTCGTCTTGAACAGGACTTAAATCTGATTTGATTCATAATTTTAATAGCACGTGAGCAAGGGGAGTAAGGCAAAGATCATTATCTGTCCAATTATGCGTTGAACAGAAGATATCTTAATACAGCTAATCCAAAAGATGATTAATATTACTAATTGATAAACAATCAATTAATCAAAAATATATTATTACTAAGTAATACACAAAATATCATGATATCATATCATGGGAGTACTAAAAATCGTGGGTACATAATAGTGCTAGTTATTTATTTTCAGATTACTAATCAGTAGCTACCACTACTAAGATAATTGACATTGTGTGAAACTAATAAAAATCAATTAATCACAAAAATACAAATCTTATTATTGCTTATTTATAATTTATAATAACAGCGATAATACAAACAACAATTCATAATATTAACTAGAACCAGATTGAGTATAGATTATTATTGTTGTTGTTATTGTTATACTAATAAATACAACTACAAAAATAATGAATACTATTAGCAACTAAAAAGAATATCTTAATGATAAAAATATATAAATTTTATTATTACTTTGTAATAAATTATAATATCAATGATGATGAATTATAATAACAATCAATTATTCACAATTATAATATTAATTATAATAGATTAACCATATTAATAAATTAATAAATCATTATATTGACTACTATGATAGTTATTATTTTCAACAAATAAAAACAATCAATTAATGACAAAATTATAATAAACTTATGATTATGTATTAATAAATCATAATCAATGGTGATACTTAACAAGTAACAATAATTGATGCATAATAGTTTATAATCATAATTCTAGTAACAATATGTTATTATTATTATCGTTATAATAATTATTATAATTACTAAGATAATTAATATTATTAACAAAAAAAAAAAACCATTAGTCATAAAGCTATATAAATCTTATTATTACTTAACAGTAGATTATAATTTGATTGATGATGATGATTAAGTTTTTAAAAAGCATACACAAGTGGTATGAGATTGACAACCATACAAAGTATATACAGTGTTTA
This sequence comes from Kaempferia parviflora, assembly GCA_037177295.1. Taxonomy (NCBI): domain Eukaryota; kingdom Viridiplantae; phylum Streptophyta; class Magnoliopsida; order Zingiberales; family Zingiberaceae; genus Kaempferia; species Kaempferia parviflora. The sequence continues at coordinate 6,306 of JBAMIE010172890.1, read as the reverse complement.
GGGGCATATGTGGTCAACATTGAAATATTAAAAATATACATATTCATATTAAAAGTGCTTATAACTTGTAAATAAAGTTACAATTTTAATCAGCTAATTTAAATTAGTTCAAATAAATTAATATATTTTTTAATTGGCCATACAAACAAATTATATCATAAGTGTGTTCCATTTAAAAATTCACCTAGGCAGTGGCATCTATGACAACAAGCGGGAGTGATAATTATGATGGATCAAAATTAAAAAATATTTTTAGTAGTATGAGTTTAATAATAATAATGATATTTTTCTTTGCATATTATTTATTGTTGTCAATAGTGTTGGTGTGACCTGGTCACATGTTTGAATTGAAAAAATAATCTCTTATAATGCAGAGTAAGGCTACGTATAATAGACTCTTCCTGCATTGTAGGAGTTTCATGCACCAAGTTTTTTTTTTTTTTTGTTAATAGTGCTAATAATGTTAAATTTGTTTATAATATCTTATTAATAATATTAATATATAATATATAAATAAAACTGATATTAATCTTTTATATCTTTCATATATATATTTCTTTATACTGATTCTAGCCAACTTATCTAATGTGGTCAATACTTTTAAATTTTCTAAACGTCTGATACTTATATCAATTTTATAGCTATAGTTGGCATACTACAGGTAAATATGCACATAGGTAAAGAGGATGACTACTCAAGTTTGTATAGCCTAAATAATTTTCCCTTATACATATACAACAACTCAAGTAGCCACAAACTCCACTTGCCTACAATAAATTCTCAATTCAACTAAAGTTAGCCACTAAAGAGGCAACCCGGTGCACGAAGCTTCCATCAATGTGGGGTCTCGAGGAATGATAGGACCACTATTGTATGGAGTCTTACTTGCATTGCAAGAGGTTGTTTCCGCGACTCGAACTCATGACCACAAGGTCACACGGTAATAACTTTACCGTTGCGCTAAGACTCCCCTTCAAAGTTAGATGCTACTATCATGAAGATAAAATGAAAGAGAAGAAACATAATGAATGAATAAAGCTAAAAAAAACAATAAGCAAACTAAAACTATTAGAAAAAGATAATTACAAATATTCTTGCATGCCATAAGAAGACATTCTTCCCTCTCATAGGATAGTTGAAAAGGACTATACCTGTTGGTGTTGTGATTTGCTTTTCATTAAATGGAAGATGACCCAGACCATGCTCAACAACCTGTTGCAATTGTAAAAATAAATTGACTTACAATATTAAGAGTATGCAACAACAGGAAAAGTTTCACAGACCAAACGAATCAGCCGATTTGAATAAAATATGAAATTGTGTTTTGATGTTTTGGCATCACGTATCAATGTATGCATGCCATGGATCTGCAAGATATTATAGTAAGAGAGCTATTTGCAAACTGTACAAGATAGATAGGTATTCAGCTTCAAGAAAATTTAACAAAAAAAAAATACTAGAACTTAAGTTTGTTTCCTTGAATACAGTGGATCCATCAACATATATGATTACCTGGAAAGTTGACTGAATTACATAAACATTTGGATATATTTTACACAAAGTATGTTGACCAAGTTTTGTATGGATATGTTGCACAATTAAGTTGACGGCTACTTGATTATCTCCACTATAGGGCACAATGATATCAGCATACTTCTTTGTTGGGAGTATGAAGTCATCAAAAGCAGGCTTTACAAATTTTGAGTACTGCATCAAAGAATTACATGGTTATAGAAAAGAAAATAACTATGATACGACAAAATGAAATACAAATGATACAGAAAGAAATATAAATGATATGTTCCACAAAATGATGTTGCATCTTACAACTTACAATGAGTTCCATGGAATATTAAATCCGGAACTTATGCATTTGAGAATTCCACAAAGGAACAAATCATATACCTCTACAACAACAAGGGTTCACTACAAGTCTACAACGATTACCAATATCAAGAAGCTTCAACAGTCAAACTCACTTATGTCATATCAGAAACTGAGATTTTTTTTTTTTTTTTTTTTTTTTTGCATTTTTAACTTTGGAAATTCTATAGCAACATGAACTATAAATTTCTTGGATGCCACTATGCATCATGAATCTTAACTTCAATCCCACAGCATTCACATGATTGCCTTCATTTGTACTATCTGCTTGCATCTAGGAGGGAGCAAGTAAAAAAATTGAGTACCCTATAATATTTCTTGCTGCAACTATTTTTTGTGGAACCAATAAGACAACTCTTTTTTACAGAAACAATTGGCCAAAGAAGATCTGAAATATATCTAACAAGATACTCATCATTGAAGCTCCAAGTGCAAGGATTAAAATGAGTCCTGTGAAAAAAGATTTGGTGCATATATGTTGCTGATATATATTTAATTTTCAAATAGAATTCAGTGCATATTCCTTCAGGTTCAATTCCTACTGTCTGTAAAAAAAATTTACATAAGTGCTTGGTAAACCCATATCATTAATAACTCATGAATTTTGTTCCTGAACATCAAATAAGCTGACCTCAATCATATTCATGTCCAACTTGTTTATTAGATGTGCCTAAAATGAGTGTTTAACATCATTCACTTATAGCTTTGAAAGTAAATACACGAGCCTCATCAAGCTGAGCTTTGTGCTTGCTCAAGAATGTTTGACTTCTTTAGAATGCTCCTAAATTCATGATTAAACAGTATAGGAATAGCTAGATTACTAAACTCGTACAAATGTACCAATTCTTCTGTCTAATTGCCAACCTGGTCCAATATTGTCTTGATATCTCTGCCTTTCTCAAGAGTATCCCGTTTTATCCGTCTGGCCAACCGTACATCAGCATCTAGATAGATATTTCTATGATTAAGAACGATAACTAAAATACGTGAAAATGAGAAGTAATTTATCCATGTCACTGTTGCGAACAAAGCAGAACCTGTATCAACGAAGATCTTCATGTTCATCATTTCTCGAACACGAGGATCATGGAATACTAGAATCCCTTCCAAAATTATAACATCTGAAGTATTAACCTGAAACATATTATGAAGGTCAGTTCTACAACTTTCTATGAAAAAGGAGAGAAAAAATCTTAAAGAGAAGAAAGTAGTATTAAACTTTTTTAGGGCAATAATACACGAAGTAAATTAAATTGTTACAATGCAAAAAATACAGTATAAAAAGTAGAAGACAAAAAACATTCAATCTTAATAATATTTAATAATAATACCTCTAGATTAGGGGGGTGAAAGATGCTGTCCATTATATAGATAGAGCACAGATTCAATCATGCTCGGCTTGTTATTTACTTATTTAATTTGAACAACAAAAATTTATCAGAGGTTTAGCACAATCATAGTTATTAAAGCCTGGTTGAGCTGACAGTTTGACCAGAAAAAATTAGAACTAAATTCCCCACTGGATTGGTTCCATTCAAAGATCAATGTTCCTTATGGTTGGATTACAATCCACTGTTCATTCGTGATGTTAATTGTGGCTTAATTTTGCATCTGAGAAATCAATATTTTCCTACAGCTTCTCTAAATAGACTCTGATTCAAGAAGAATTAGGAGACAAAATCCTCATTAACATAATTAGTAGTCATAATTATTTATATAACATTATAGCACCCATAAGGGATAACGATCTGAGAATATACAGGAATAAAATAATAAGTTGAACAGCAAGGGAAGTCCACAAAATTTGATGAAGCTATGCAATTAGCAATACATGTATGAAAATGTCAAGATATGCTGGCGAAGAATTGAAATTAAGCTGAAATTTTCCATTGTTGTGTAAAGCAAAAAAAAATTACTGGGTTTGTGTAAAACATATACCTTCCTTGATGGCAAATTTCTCTTATAAGTTTTAAAATCATAGTTTGGAACATCAACAGCCTGGCCATGTCTCAATTTCTCCAAACAATAAATCAAGTGCTCAATGTCGAAAGCATCTGAGTCAGAAAAGATAAATCATTAAATATGACTAAAGATGAGTTAAAAGAAAATAGATGGTCTTAAATAGAGGTAATAATCTACTACTCTAGTAGTTTCTCACATCAGGCCTTAGGTTTATTTTTTCTTTTATAATGCAATTGAATGCTTCTTTACCTTAAACCATAAGTTAACTCAATGATTGAGCATGAATATAATAAATAAAAGAAGCATAAAATCTTAGACCATGTTATCTATTATATAGACGGCCACTTTTAGGGTCATGTTATCATTTGGAACTAGACAACTTCCAAGCTATTCTTCCCACCATTTACATGTGCTACAATTCTCCACTTATATTCTCTATACCAGGCATCATTTAAAATGGATAAATATTGGTTTGTATTCAATGACCACTAATTCTGGCATTCCCTAGTTAAGAATTCGCTACAAATATATTATTTTCTTATATATATTACTACTTTCTAAAATCAAGCTCTCAACATTTATAGATTTCAAAATTCAACAAGCCGTGCACATTCTAGGATGATTTATACTACTTGCCACTCAACTGTTCGACCTCAGAGTTGCTACATGAGAAGGTTAATTCAAAATGGTACAATCATAATTCCTGATATCAAGCTACGTTGATCGGCATGTGTGAAATTTACCTTCTGACTGACACCAACATGGGCAGAGCCAAGGTGGCAGTGGCCTCACGACGACCTCACCTAGCCACAGGTAGGCCGCCGATTATTTTATTTTTCCTTTCTTCTTTACTCTTGTAGAGTTTATTTCATCTTAGTTTAGGGTTTAGGGCTATTTTCATTTGGGGTTTAGAGGTTTGGGGCAATTAATTTCTTTTCCTCTTTCATTTTTTTTTTAATTTTTTTTTACAATTAATTGCTTCCCTCTTTCATTCATTTTTTTTATCCTTCCTTTTTAAGGATGGAAATGGAGACAAAATATTAGGAAAAGCATCTATAACAATCAAATATTAATAAAATTGTTTTTAATTGATATATTTTTATATTTAAAAAAGTATTAAAACCGTATCGCCACGACACGATATGGGTATCGTTCCTGTCATAAACTAAAACACAAGCACGACTCAAAATTTTAAACATTGGCTACAATTGCCATTAACTGTGTTAGATGAAGTTAAAATTTTTGAATCTAGTAACAGAGTATTGAAAGAAATAACATTGAAAGGACTTCATGTCTTAATTATATCTAATGATTACTATCCCATAGTAAAGGTGCTTGGATATCTGTAGAAGAAAAAAGGAGCAACTGAAATTGAGTAAATAGCACTTAACAACCTGGAGTATATGTCAAGCACACATTTACGGAGATACTTCTACTTTATATGAATATTGGAACGGGTTGCTCCAAGGATTCAAGGATGTAATCCTAAACATTTATGGATATGAAACACATGGCCAAAATAGTATTGGGTAGCATTTTAAACATCAAATTTGGACAATCATCTTGTGTAAAAGTACTCTACGATTAGACATATGGAATAGCTAATTCAAGGTATGTGTTCACTATAAGACTTCATCTAACCTTAAATTGACTCACTAAGTAGATTCAAGTTGTGAGATATTAAGTCTACATAGAGGACAGACAAACATTTTAAAATTATATTTATTTTGAAAATTATTGGGGATTATTGAATTTTGTTTTCAAGAAATTAAGGTTTCCACGAAGATTTTCACAACATCGAGAAAGGATAAGAAGAAAAAAGAGCTCTTAAGAGCTAATGGGAAGCTTAAGCGGCAACTTTAGTCTAACATTTAGCTTTTGGAGGGAAATTAAGCCATTTAAGTATTTATCTTGAAAAAAAAATTTGAAACACCACATACAAAACAAATGGTAGAGTTGTGCAAACCAAATGATGCGTCACCTCTAATGCATATGAGCGAAATGATCCACAACACATGCACGTAAAATTGATGTTGATGTTGCACCCACATTACATCATCACAAGTCACATTGAGGCATATATTTAATTTCATAATTTGAATTTCATACCATGCGGTAAATTATCCACATACCATGTGCTAATTTATTGAAACCTAATTTTGATCAACACATGTAATCTCTCCCAGGGGCGTAGCTAGGTGGGGACGGAGGGGTGCGACCGCCCCCTCTGGAATTTTGGCAAAAAAATTATTACATTGATTTTTTTTTTTCAAAACAAGGATCTAGTTATAAATTTTAAAATTTTATGATTTTTTTGTAAAAAGTCAAATTAAATCCCAACCGACACTTGAGCCCTTTTTTCTTCTCTCTTTCCCGTGTAGCCTCTTTCTTGTGCTTTCTTCTTCATCTCCTAATCCTCTTATTCTTTTTTCCTAATCTGAATTTTACCCTTAAAATCCT
>JBAMIE010172881.1:0-14768 GCA_037177295.1 Kaempferia parviflora | reverse complement strand
GGCCATATCCCTGAGTTAAGACAACACACTTCGTATTTAATTCTTAATTGGGTTTTAAGCTTATATATTGTCAACTTTGTAAGGGGCTTTTACGCCTCCGATCTTTGTCCAAAAGGGAGCTTTTGTAGTGTATTTTTTCATTACATTAAATTAATAACCACGCGGATTGTAACTAAATAAATCCTCGAATCTCTATTTTTTTTTTATATTTATTTTAATTAATTAATGCATGTGCCCTTGCTAAGTCAGAAACACGAGAATATTTTATTTTTTATTGTAATCTATTCACTCCCTTTAGCCGGTTCATCCGATCCAATATCTTCACCGTGGTAGAGTGAGAAATTAGAATTTACCCGGGCTAATTGCTTAATTGGTATATAAAATACTTGATTGATTGCGGAAAAAAAAATAGTCAACTAAGATGGTTAAATGTCGGGAGAAATTTTAAATATATAGTTTTTTTTATTGAAATCTAAAATGAGCCTCCCGGATTAATATAGGTTAATACCGGGCTCTATCTTCTTTTACTTTTAAAGTAGTAAGAGCATCGTTCCCTAAAATTTCTTTAAAATTTAGGAGAAATCATATACTTTATTAAATTTAGAGAACCACTTTTCACCCTACACTACATTAGCTACCCTAAAATTTTAATTATCTTTATTTTTTTTATTATTTTCTTCTCTCTCTTTTATTTTTTTATTATTATACTTATGGAATGAGTGGAAGGAGAGAGATTTAAAAGAATGAGTGGTAGGAGAGAGATTGAAAAAAATAATATTTTATTTTTACGGTAAGAGTTTCATTCCCTAAATTTAGAGAATCACTATTCATGAAATTTAAATTTAGGGAATGGATAGGGTATCTGATGCAAAGGTTTTTTTAGCTATCCTATCTAAAATTTAAGGTAAAATCTCTGAATAGGGTAGCTGGTGTGGATGCTCTAACTATCGATAGTTATTATAATAATATTAAAATAAAAGATATTTTAAAAATAAAACATCTCATAGAATATTTTTTGATATATTTTTTTTGTTAAAACTTAAAAGAGACTATTTATATAATTTAGAACGATCCTTTTATTTTCCAATATTGTTCCAGGAATGAATTTATTAAATATTCTTTTCCTCAAAATTTACAGCAAATAAAACAAATATTTTAATGGACCAAATAATAATATTGTTGTTCTGTTCGCACTGAGCGACGCGTAATTATAGCGACAGGGACACGTGGAAGCGAAGGGTTCGAAACGTTGTGGCCTGCAATTGGTGGTTGCTGTCGCGACAAAGAGGAGGAGTTACCTCAGTGACAGTAACCACCAAGCCTCTCTCTCTCTCCTCGTTTGTATCGCCCCACGGCGTTCGACGCTGCTTCGTCGGTGGTCGGATGGGTTCTTCGCCGGCGTCGGGGCAGGGATGCGACTACTCCTTCAAGGTTCTTCTGATTGGGGACTCCGGGGTGGGGAAGAGCAGCCTCCTCGTCTCATTCATCTCCAACCACCTCGGGGAAGATCTCTCTCCTACCGTCGGTTCGGATCCTTCCCCTTTGTTTTTCCCTCTCCGCTCTTCTTCATTTTGATACTTGAAATTTTGCCGTGTTTCGCTGCTTTGTGATTTATTGTCGTCCTGCTTTTGGGGATATATCTTAGTCTCTGTGTCGAGGTTGAAATGTGGATCTTGAATCGAAATGGCCAATTTTCATCACGATGTCGCGTCTAAGCTCTGGTACAAGGCAATTGAGCACCAACTAAGTCTAAGTATACTGCCTAATGTACGTCATGTGTTGGCATGTTCAGAGACAACAGTTAGGATTCACATTATTAATTGAAGATGTTGGCATATGAGCGGTATGTGAGAAAGGTTGGTAAGGATCCATTTCCTGTTCAGTATACTAGCTTTTTTGTTTCTTCTTTTTCCTTTTTACTCGTTTCCATACACCATTTTAGTTGTCGGACAGTGGATTCTGAACAACTAGATGGTGTCGTGCAAGATTTCACAAATTTAAATGATTGAAACTATTTTTTTGCGACTGTTTTGTTAAAGTTCTTAGATTCGAAGTTCTTTCTATTCACAATGTTCTTGACATAGTGTTCAAACCTGTATAAATTTATCATTGTTTAATAAAGAAGTAATTTTTTCTTTTCTTTAGGCTATGAATACTTAGATTTCTTGCTATTATGCAATGAATTTTGGATAATCTCTAAATAATTCTGCATTTTCAAAACTATGGAACCCATCATTTCAAGGCCATTCTTAATGAAATGGGTTTAACCATCAGGATTAGATTGAGAAAAACCTGTGCATGTAGGGATAGGGACTGGATTTTGGAGCCTCAACTTGTTCTCAAGGAAGGAGGATAATTAATATTCAACGTAATTTTGACCTTGTCTACCTTGTCATTGCAAATGATATGTGTTGAAATATTATTGAGTTTATTAGGTATTAGGTGCAGTGGGTTCATTCCTACATGAGTAAGATTTTATCATGAGTTTATATATTCTACAATAATTGTTATTTCATATCAAGAAATACATTGCTGTCATTTTACACTTCTACACGGTATCAAAACCTCCTAATTAAACTCAAAAGTAGTATTCCCCTTAGAACATGTCTGCTCACCGTTGTTTTGGAGGCCTTTCCAAATCTCTCTGCTATCTTCTAGTTTTCTTGGTTCGCCCTTTATGTATCATTATTCACGAGTTAGTATTCCTGCCTCGTTTTGTGACTTGTTCTCATTTGGTGCTATTGATGGCCTTTCCTCTTGGACATGATTTATGTGATAATTTCTTGTGCTACCACCTAATTTGGAATCTACCAAATTCAGTAGGAGTGGCTAAAATTGGTTGAAATTTTGTTTTGTGCTGGGCACAAATGAAAAAGGTTGTTCTGCTTGCCAATCAGCATGTAGACAACCTTAGATGACAAAACCTTAGTGAATTGTCTACGATGACAATGACACATTGGAGACTTCCCCTAAGGCATGCAAGACCTCCATGAGTAGGGTGAGGCTGGGATGAGTCTTCTGCCAGCAATATGCCATTTGGAAACTGTGAATAGCATGGATACTCAGTATCGGTGGCAAATCTTCCATGAAGTCGGCGACACATTAGAGGCTTCCCTTGAGGCATGCAAGCCTTTTGCAAATGATAGAGGTTGGCACAGGTCTTTTGTGAGTGACGTGGTGTCGGAACATGGATGAGAACAAGCACAATTCTTCAGCACTCAACTTGGTGGACACATCTCTGCCCCTTGAAGGGCATCCTCCATGTCTCCTTCATCGAGGCAACCTCATTGAACTATCACTTGCCTTAACACTCTGCTAGAGGAGCTCTAGACTTTGTCGATTCCCCTCTTCTGTTGAAGATGATGGAATGATCCCCACATCATCTCTCAGCAGCTGTCCTCGACATCAACTGCAACAGCAGCAACACTTTCACTTGCATTCTTAACAGTAGTAGCAGGTATCCAACATCTTCACTTTGTCTTCAGTTGAAACCCTTGCTTGTTGTCGTTCCTCCCCTGTTCTCCCCATTGAGCAGTGCTCCTACTGTGGTTATTTCTTTTCTGATCTCTCTTTTCAACTTACTGGAGATGTTGTAACAAGTCTGGATCTCAGTTGAGCAGGAAGAAAAATCACAGATCTGCTTCCCATCTTGAACTTTCTCAGTCGAGCAGGGATTGGATGTTGAGAGGGTTGTGAGGCCATTCTGGCAGCCTCCCTAATCCCAGATGAGTGTGAGACTAGGATTGATGGTGGCTTATATATATAAAATAATGGGACAGTGGAAATTGGATTCGTTTATTCACTTGGGCACAGACCCTATTAATACACATACTACATATCACGATTATGGAAATAATAGATGTGATACATTCAAAATAGCAAGACATTAGTTATGGATATAAATCATTATTATGGAAACAAGTTACTCTCGATTATGTATCTGGAAATAATTTATTCACTGTTGTTTGTTAGTTCCAAATAGTTAATATACAATAATGATTTTACATGTGTGACTATGCAATTTTTCACATTGAAATCTTCTACTAATCCATAATTGGTAACTGTTTTTATTCATCTAATTTAATCTGTATTCCTCTTGGTTGATTGTAGGAGTGGATTTTAAGATCAAGCATCTGAATGTTAGTGGGAAAAAGTTGAAGCTCACGATATGGGACACTGGTAAGTGCGCTAACATATTTGAAAATAAGTTGCTTTTATTCTCTTTTAATTATACACTGTGTACTACAAAGCTGTTGCTGAAGTTCACTTGACCTGGATGAATTGCTCTTGTTATATAGCAAGTAAACCTCTATTAATAAAAGAGAATCACGAAAGACTGACATGTTACATATTATAGTTTGCTAAAAACAGGATTGCTCGTGACATTCTATCCATTGTTTAAAATTTCTTCTTGTCCCACCAGATATAAGCAAGCCCATGTCTTTCCAATGGGCGATGGCCATTCAATTTTCGACAATTTTTTTGTGTACTGCTAAGGTGTAGTAGGTATAAGTTGGGCTTGGTGATGGAGCATGATATCTCTTTGATTCCATTTGATGTTACACTAGTCACATGTAAATCCAACAAAGAGTTTTTTTATTACTTTTTTTTTTTTAAATTGAAGAATATGCATTGCAAGGTATCAAACCAACTTCACTAAACAACCTTTAAAAATCTAACAGATTTATAAAATTTAAAATAAACCTTAATTTTAAGCCTAAATTTTGAACAGGATTATTCTCCTTAACCAAGGATAACTAGACTCTAAATGAGTGTTAACTTCTTTCTTTGATTATCTTTCCATGGTCATCCCTTCCAATGGGTGAGGCACTGTTGCATTTTATTTTCATTTAAATTCTCATGGAATTATGCCTTTTAACTTTAATCTCTTCGCGTTTGACGACCTTTTCCAACAGTAAGTAAACATTGCAATTGATTAAGAGTTGGAAACACTCTGTTTCTGTGGTTGTCCTATAACATAGTCAGTATATGTAAACAAAATATCCAATATCTTCTAGTAGATTGACTATTCTCTAATTTGAAAATTTACTAATGTTTAAATAAGTTGATAACAACAGCAACAACCAAGCGTTATCCCACTAGGTGAGGTCAGTTATATGAATCCTTCTATATCATTGGGCTCTATCTCCTCCTATGTCATCTTCTATATTTAAATAAAACTTACCCTATTTTATCATTGCCAACTAAGTCTTCTTTGGTTTTCCTCTTCTTCGTTTAGCGTGTGTGGCTGTCATAGTTTTACATGACTTAACTAGAGTATTTATTAACTATCAAGGTAGTACTATCCTAAACGTGCTTATTGAAGTTTTCCCTCGTTTAAATAAGTTGATAAATTAAATAAATATTAGAATCAAATTTTTTCTTGTTAACATACATATACTTAATATAGGAACAAGCTGTAAACTCAAAAGTGACTACAAATGGATATGTATCCATTGATGTCTTTTTAGAACTATTATAAGTAATTTTATCAATTTAATATTCCTATCTTGTCCTTTGTTCTTCATTTAGTTGGTTCTTTTGAGTCTTAACATAAAAAGATACTTGTAGGCTTTAGTCATTGTTAATGTTTCATGTAATGTTTCTTAAATGCATAAGGGCTTTGTAAAAGGCTCCAATTAAGGATCGCTAGGAGGCTGTTTAAAAACCTAGAGTAATTGATCATTAGAGGCCTCTTTAAAAGGGCCAAGTAAATGTTCATTAGATGCTATATTAGAAGGCTCGAGTAAATGATCATTAGAGGCCCTTTTACTCGAGTAATGATCATTAGGGTGCTCTTTTGAAGGCTCAAGTAGAGGATCAATAAGGGATTTTTTAGGAGGCATGAATGAAGGATCATCAGTTTTGATAAAAGGGCCACCATAAGCAACCCTTTTTCAGTTGGATCTACTAACTATTCCTCAAACTAACCTAAGTCTAATCAAGGTTTTATTATGCATATATGTATGATGATGATCAATTCACTTCATAATTCGAGGTATCCATGTTAAAAGGTTTATTAAATTAATAAAATGTACAACATATGCTATGCAGAGAGGAGAACAAACCAAAGGAGGAGGATAATTAAGCGACAACCCTAGGTGAACAGGAGAATCATTATGTGGAGGAGGAGGATCACATACATTATAGATGCCAACAAGATCCATATGATGAAGTTGGTCATTGTAGTTCCTACCAGGGTAGAGGAGTGGCCGAGGAGAGGGGAGGTGTTGACATTGCAAGAAGGATGCAAATATTGATTTTTTGAAGGCACGACAGTCACTAGAGTCAATCAACCGTAGTTGCCCTCAGTGGAGGCTATGAAAGAGAAACAAAGAGGGGAAGGTTAAGGAGGAGATCATGTTGAAGCCTTCGAGGGGTCTTTGGTTTTGTTTCGAGGCCTCAGATGAATTCCGTGTGATAGCTAGTGGGTGGAACAAAATGTTTCACTATTAATCCTTGCCTAAGAGAATTATTTAATTTTCATAAGAAATAAGCAAATTGAAGTAGAAGGAGGTTATATGGATTTATTTGTTGATTCCGATAAGCTTAAAGTGTGCCAAAGCTTGCTGAGTGTCTGAATTGTACTATTCTGATCCACACCAATATGGAAAGATATTTTGAACTTTGGCATGAGTTTTTTTTTTTTTTGGATGCTAATTTATGATGGTCATGGTTGTATTCACAGAATTACAATTACATGCTAACGGTTTGTTGAGGGTCCCACCACCCTAAGTGGGGGTCCCTGCAGTTTACTGAGCTAACCATCGTAGAGGTTTATTCGAGCCATACGTTTGCTAAGTTGTCCCTAGTTGTTGAATGGGCACACTTACTATTCAAGTCGAAGAGGGTGTTGCGATACAGACATGTATTGGCGGGGATATTATAGACTGCTTCAAGCATAACTATACATATCAAGCAACTATCTCGTGCCAAGAAATGACATTAGTGTTCCACAATACTCCATTGTTCATGTGACTAGATATGGACAACTTATACTTTGTGGCCCTAAATTGAATTGTGAGGTAAAAATAATTGGGTATAAAAATTTAATTAGTTGGATGCTACATATGATTTACCTCCTCTTTATTGCCAGTTTGCCACATCTATCCTTGAATGGACCGCTGTCAGATTTTGATAGCATGTAGAGTCATTGAATTGCATAAGCTTTTGTATTGTGTTTCAGGGATCTGCAGCCTGGAAAATTTGGTTCATGATCAGCCTTTGGCAAACAATTTGTATTATAGGACCTGCAGTATATCTTGTCTTATCCATATCTTGAACCTGCTAATAATCTTTATACATATATCTTTGGGATCTTTCTGATATTTTATGGCACATTTTTTTGCTAGATATGATAGGATTGTTTAAATTCTAAATGTATTTGCCAAATCTGCTTCCTTAATTTCACAGGTTGCTGAATTGGACCAAGTCAAGTCTTGATCACTGGGTCACCACACAAACAGTTGGGTCAATCAGTCAGTCATGTTAATAAAAGTAAATATAACTATTACTAAATTGTAAGAGGGCCAAAGAATTGGAAGAATTTAGATGGCAATTTGCTTATAACAAAACCTAAGACAACTATTAGGCTTCATTCTAAAGTTTTGAGCCTATTTAATTTGTATTCTTTCTTAATTTGCATTGGCTAGATTAGCTAGGAAAATGACTGTTATTAATAAAAAAAAGGAGCAATCTACATTAACTGGACAAACTTTGGATAGATTTGCGTTCTATTGAATATTTTCACATTAGTTTGGATTAGAAGAGTTAGTTCTGATTAACATGAAACAACTAGATGGATGTCTTAATCCACTTGTTGAATATCCTTATTTTGGTAGCCGGACCAGAAAAGGTCTTTTAATTGACAATTCCAATTTAGCATATATGTTTCTTCCTAGACAGTATAAGTTTGCATAAATCGGTAACTATTGGTGTTGGGGAGATGGTTGTTTTTGCTATTTTAGATCATTTATAATTTTTATCCACTTTGAACTCACTTGGATACTTGTCAGTTGCATTCATTGTCACAGTTAACTAATATTTCTTTTATATGCAAGGAATGAGTACTTAATGAGATGTTAAAAAAATTATTTTCTTATGTTGGTTATTCTATAATTATTTATGAGAATATATTGGGAAGCATGATTCTGCAGTTAGAGCCGTCAATTTGGATTGGGCCTGTCCGATTGACTCGTCCTGCCAAACAATTTAAGCGGGTTAGGTTAAAATTTTATCAACCCAAGCCCTCCGTGGGCCGATCTACCTAGCCCCGCGACCCACACGGGTCAGCCCGCAACAGGTTTGGGTTGGCCCGTGGGTTGAGAAACACATATAAGCCAAGTTTCATGGCAATTTATTATCTTGGTTATAATTGTAAAATAAAATAGTACTTTTCATTGTTCCTTTACATTTAAAATATATGTTTTGGTGAAATCTTTCCGAAGTAAAACGTTAAGATATGAAACTTTTTTTAATATTTTTTAAAAATTTTTGATGGGCTGGTTGGCCCGCCTAACCTGCAACTCGATTTGGATCGGGTTGGGTTGGGGATTTCCGAACCTGCCAAGATGACGGGTTGACCTGTCCTGGCCTACCACGGGTTGACCCTCTATCTACAGTGCATACTTCTGAATTTCTAAATAGTCTTTCAGTAAGCTGCATATATTTGACTTCATGTGAATATTCTTGATGCATGATATACTTTGTTTTTTCCCCTTCTACTCTCATCAACAATTTATAAATGCTTTGCAGCTGGACAGGAGAGGTTCAGGACCCTAACTAGCTCTTATTTCAGAGGATCTCAAGGAATAATTCTCGGTAAATGACTCATCTAAATGGCTCACTCACTTTTTTATTTTTTGCATTAAAATACTACTAGATTCCGTGTGATGTTACCTTTCTACTCAGACAATTTTTTTCGTAAATTGCATTAATCTTGATGAAATAACTTCAGATTAGAAATCAGAACCACTTCTTAAAATTAGTTGATACCAATATGGATTTACTGAGTTGGATTCGTATCGGCAAAGATTGATTGGTTATCTAAGAAAGATTATCAAAGAAGTTTTAAATAAAATTCAAGATTCAAAGAAATTACATATAAATGTATTAATTTCACTAGAAAATAGGAGAAAATAAATGGAAATAAGTTAAAATCGAGATCGAGAATTGATGAGATTAGTTGAAATTTGATTTAATTAAGTTGATTCAAAAGACTTGAGGATTTAGCAAACCTTTTTGTTGAATCCAATTCGATTCTCAGAAAATGCACACAAGAGGGATAGCTGATCATCTTTACCTCCCACTAATGCTCTGTGTATGTGTGGTAGGAATTTGCTGTGGGTAGGTCAGAATGGTTCTTTGTTAACTTGTGGTAATTAACAATCTTAAGGTGCATGATTACTTAAGTTTAATTGATTACCACCACTGATGTACAATTGGTGTTCAAATTTCCTCTAGGATACGAGATTGTCCATTGTTCTACAACCTAACACTATTGAGGAAGCTCAACTTTACCATTTAGGAGCTAATTAGAAATGTTTATGTCGATATGATTAGTGCTAACCAATTATAAAATAATGATTGGTTATATGCCAATAATGCTTATAGGTTTAGACATTTATATCAAAGAAGTGTAACATCTATTCTCACATATTTCCTTGAATATCATGTCAAGTTCACAACTTGAGTCCAAAAATGATGCCGTCAAAATCTCTTAACTCTACTTGTTTTGTGTATGCTCTAAATTAGGCATGATCATTTTTCCTCTAACACACCTATATTTTTATAGCAAGCTATGCATTGACCAAGATCTTCTCTCTTGCTTGAGATAGAGGATTATAGTTATGTCTTAGTCCTACATGGTTATTACTTACTTTAGTACTTAGTCATGTGCCCTTTCTAATTAATTTTTTCTTTAGTCAAAGTTTGCTCCCTACAGTGGATTGTTGCCTCTAACTCTTACTAAAAATCTTTATCTTTTCTCCAAGCTATATTCATATCCTGTTAAATCTCCTTCAGCAGAACTGGTTTTAAAGCCAGACCATTTAAGTTCCTGATATTTAATTTTCAGAAAAGTAATATCAAACAATGTTTAACATACAAATACATCTGGGATATTAACAAGAAACATCTGGTACTAATATTTATGATATACTTTTTTGTCTTTCTGTAGCTACTTGTATCTGGAATTTTTAGACAAGGTTTGATGTAATTACTAAATCACACTGTAAATTATTTAACTTATTTCTTTTTCCTGCTAGTTTATGACGTGACAAAGAGGGAGACTTTTAATAATCTAGCTGATGTATGGGTCAAGGAAGTAGAAACGTACTCTACAAACCACAACTGTGTCAAAATACTCGTTGGGAATAAAGTAGACAAGGTTAGCTTATCTCATAATACTACTGCTTCTGCTTTATATAGACTCTTAACTATACTTTCTAGTGGGACAACTTCTAGCAATTTCCATATCATTAATCATTTGCTATGATGCTGCAAACATCTTGTTTAAAATCAGAAATATTTTACAGTCTGTTAAAGAATAAATGCAGCCTTTATCCTTGTTATTTAATTTTTATCTTCTGTTAAGTTTCTCTACATGAGCCAGTTCCCAGATAGGATCTTCTTTAATCTACATGCCATAAACTGCAGTTTCCATTTGAAAGTATGTTGTATCTATACTTGTGCTACACCAATCAGGTTCTTTTTTTTTTTTTTTTTTTTTTGAAAAATAAAAATTATATAGCTCCCTTTTGTGGATTATGCAGATTGATCATTTCCACTTTAAGGTGGAAAATGTTTGGGATAAGTCTCTAGGTTTTCCTATCTACCCATGGTTATTATTCAGCAAGTTATGCTTTACACTATATTCTACAAGCAAGTTCCTCGTATTTACAATTAAGTCTCTAGTACTCTCCTTCAAGTTTGGCCGTTAGATATTATGAAGACTTAGCTTGTTATAGATATACTCAATCCTATTACCTCTTGAGACTTGGTTAGAAATTTCATTAATTGATCAAGTTGACAAATGATGTGATAACTTTATTAGATCACACCTTCCCTTTGATAAAGTAAAAAATCAACTATATTCCCGTTGAACATTAGATTGAAGAGTGTGTATGACAACTTAATTATACAATACTTTTTGAAGCTCTGTACTTGCTTTTCCGCACTTGATCTGGATGTAATAGTCTTCAAGTGTTGCAGAAGGATGATGTAGTAGCCCAGTGTCTTTGGGAAAGCTTTCATAGTTAGCGTTAGGATACCCTAAAATGTAAAGGTGATCTTGATCCTAATACAGAAGACCTTTGCCTAGTCAGTGTTAGTATACCCTAAAATTTAAAGGTATCCTCACACTTACGACCTAGACCTTTTTCATGAGGTATTCTTTAGGTACCATAAAATTTTCAAGGTTTTCTCGAAATGGTCATGGCATACAGTCTCAAGAAAATTACTGATCATGTTCACTGCAAATGATATGGCTAGTTGTGTAATTATATGGTAGCTTAGTTCAAGGATTGAAATTTAAGTGATACTACCAGCATGGCTGAAATTTTGCATTCTAATTGATCACTGATACACGACTAGGAAGCACATTGTAATTACTTGTCACTAGGTGGGAAAGTGGTGTTGAAGTTGTGGAGTATCGATGGTTGTCTCAGTTGTTACGGAAGGAGAAATCAAAAGTGATTCTCGTTGTGGATCATGGAGAGATGGGAAAGTTATAAAAGGGCCAAGAGGCTATAAAAGGACTACCAAGGGTAAGGAGTACTATCATAGATTGCAAAATTATCAAAAGCAAAAGTTTCCATCTTGTTGGCTCGCGGAAGAATTGGCTCTGAGGAAGAATTAGGTGAGGAGTCATGTAAGGAATCAGGCCAGGAATTAGGTAAAGAGTCAAGTGAATAATGAAGTCTTGTCCGTGGACTTAACCAAGGTTGGTGCAACCCATGAAATGTTGGTTTTCCTATTTATCTTCTTTGTTGTAATCATCATAGAGCCAAAAGACTCAAAAGACTGGGATTTGGTGGCATCAAGAACAAGTTAATTGCGGCTGACATTTTGAATTGAGAGGAGCTCTAGAGGAATCACCGGGTAAAAGGTTGTACTAGTTGGATTGAAAAGTGCAGGAATATGTTTCCACAGCCACAAATGGCTAGATGTACTGCGTGTAGCGAGGTTTCGGAGCTACTAGTCTTTGGTCAACCTGCTTCTTGGCTTCCATATTGCTATAGGGATTCATAGACAGAAACCCAGAGGTATGAGTTATCTCTGGACAGAGGCGTAGAGGAATGCATGGTCAGGTTTACATGCAGAGGAAGATCTGCTAGACTTTATAAAGTCATCAAGGAGTTTAGTCGACTGCTAAATTTCTCACATGAAGAAGCAGTCTGCAGGTGCACCACTGAGACTCAATGTTGGTAAGGATTGTCAACAGATGCTCGTGTGGATAAGGGCACATAGGACTCTACCACTGAGTCATTGATGGAAAAGGTTCTCACATGAAGGTAGCTTCCAGTAGGTGTACGGCTGCTGTACAGGAAGTGAGCATATCCACTCGGTAGTGTAGGATGTGGTCATGATTGTGGGAGAGAAATCGATAATAGCTCTTCCACAGGCAGGAGCAGATCATAAGCCTGTTGTATGTGCATGAGGGGCTACGTCTAAAGAAAGGGGCATCCCAAGGACGTGTCATGTGTTGTGCCTATGTTGAAGGCTTGTAAGTGTGGCTTGCACATGAGCAAAGCCCTGCTTTGCTGCAAGAGGAGGCTGGGAGCTCGTCTTGATCTCACTAGTGAAGGAGTTACTCACTAGAGCAATCAACACTGGGGAAGGATCAGTATCATGACTTTGAAACAACATTGATGATCTAAAATTAGGGCTTAATTTTCCAGGTAATACTTTGCTATGTTTTATTATTTGTTACTATAAAATTATACTATGCACCTTACATTATATTATATTTACAAGTAGGTTTCTAGTATTTTCTAGTATTTAAATTTAGGTTCCTAACCATTTCAATGGTTCAATGAATCCCTCTTCTTGTATCTGTAATTAGAAATTTCATTCCATTCACTTTAATAAAAACCATTATTAAACCTACTTAACTTTATTTTCAACTTAGTTCTTTTAAAAGTATGGTGTTGATTAAAATGTTCATTTGTATTTTCATGTTTGATTCAAATGAATAACACCTCTAAATCTTGTTTCCATGTATCTTTTTCAAGGAAAAGAGGCTCCAACTTGTTATGCAAGGCTATCACCTTGATGACCTTCCATTGGTCAAATCAAGTAGTAACCATAGGAATAAATTTTTGGGAGCATTGTAGACCCAATAGTGATCTCATATTGTCATTTTAATTACAAGAATACCATTAAAATATATTTAGAAAAAAAAAAAAAACTTGATGTCAAGAAGGGTAGTCTTGTAATCAAGTTTTTAATTTTTCTAGGATGCTGATAGATCGGTAACAACAGAAGAGGGGATCGCCTTTGCAGATGAGTATGGTTGTTTGTTCTTTGAATGCAGTGCAAAAACAAGAAACAACGTGGAGCGATGTTTTGAAGAATTGGCATTGAAGGTAAGTTAATTTGACTTCTGGTCCCTGACTTTTCTAGTCAGATAAAAAATATAGATTTTAAAGCTCTGCTTAGTAAATTATTGACCAAAGCAATTATTCATAACTATGAATAAAGAAAGAAAACATTAAAGATGGTATGAAGATTTTCAAAGTCGATTAATATATTCTATGGTTGGATAGTAAAAAGATAAAAGAAACTTTGAACATAATATTTATTTAAAAAAAACTCGTTTAAATATTGCTAGTGATCCTTCCATGCATAGATCAATGGAGGCATAAGATCTATATATCTGGGACAGAGTCCTTGAGAATTGTTTGTCCATCTTGTTAACTCTTCCAGCCAATGGCCAAGCTGATTGCATACTACAAATTGATAATATCACTACTATTTTAGATTCTGGGAGTTCCGGAACTGCTGGAAGAAGGATCTGCCCCAGTCAAAAGGAATATTCTGAAACAGAAACAGGGACAACAGGGACAACAGGGCCAATCAGGTGGATGTTGCTCATGATTTTTGAAATCTGAAGCTCTGCTCTGCTCGGAGAAGGAAGTGAAGTCTAGAAGGATCGTCGTCTCCTGCACAAATGTGGTTTAGGATTGTCAATGTGTTGTATCAGTTGACTCCGTGTGATCTTGATGTGTACCAACAGGAGTGGTATTGAGTGGATTTGGAAAATGTATGTACAGAAAAAGTATTCACTTTATCTTGTGTGATAGCTGATCATGATTTTATTTGTAAAAAGTAAATGGTCTTAGGAAAGTAAGGGAAGAAGATGAACTGAACCTCCTATGTTCTTTTCTTTCTTATTTTTATGAACAAAATGTTCTTTGTATTTTTTTTTTTAATATTGTTCAATTATTCTAATCGAGTTTATTCTTTGTTTGTATGAGGTCTGTAACTCGATTAGAGTAGCGATGTTGAATGGAAAATAGGAATTAATCATTGTCTTATTTTCAAGGGAGAGGAGAGGTTTGTAACGCCTGGAGGAGAAATTTGTGACTTGATTAAAGACGCTAATATGTGGATAAATGTATTTAGCAATAGATTAGCCATCAAAAGAGTTTATAATTATCTTTTTGATTGTTGAATATCCATGACTGCATATAATAGGTTGGTTTTTAAATTACCAATCGAATTTTATTTGGTCATTAAAGATCAATTTTTTTTAACAACTGTTATTT
>JBAMIE010172874.1:0-14768 GCA_037177295.1 Kaempferia parviflora | reverse complement strand
ATTGGCAAAATACGGAAGAATCAGTTCTTAGGTGAAAGCCCAAGGGAAGCTCATTATAACTCAAAATTTCAACTCTTAGGTGAGAGACTTCTTGATATTTAAATATGACCTAACCATATAGGACCACACAGAGAAGCTTATTCTCTTTCATGCCTCCCAATCCCCATCATCGCAGGAGCACGGGATGGGCTCAGACACAATGGGAAAGCCCAAGGGAAGCTCAGTCAATCCAAAATGTTTAGGCTCTTAGGTAGCATGTCACTAGCCATGCAGAAGTAAAAGGAGGAACTTATTCTAAGGTGGCGTTTAGTTCAAGAGGCAGGAATGGGAATGAGAATGAGTTTGATAGTAGATTGGAATGAGAATGGGTTTAGCCATTTCAATACTAGTGTTTGGTTTATAAGCTTTGATTAGGTATGATTACCTTTTTTAAATTAAAATTATTATTATTTTTTTATTTTCCTCTATCCTTTCCCTTTAATTATTTATTTATATTTTTTTATTTTTCTTAATTTTATATATTTTTTTCATTTTTTCCTTTTTTCCCCTATTTTTGTTTTTTTTCATTTTTTTAAAAATTTTGTTTTATTTGTTTTATTTTTATTTTTATTTTTTATTTTTTATTTTTTTTAAATTTTTGATTTTTTTTTTTATTTTTTAAAAATTTTTGTTTTATTTGTTTAAATTTTAAATTTTTTTTTATTTTTTTTAATTTAAATTTAAAATTTTTTTACAAATTTTTAATTATTTTATTTGTTTTAATTTTTAAAATTTATTTTTTTTATTTTAAAATTTTAATTATTTTTTTATTTTTTAAAATTTTAAATTGTACAAATTTTATTATTATTTTTTAAATAAATTTTTAAGGAAGAATGGGAATGGGAAATGAAACCCACCAAGTTGCATAAGTTTGGTGATTCCCATATATTTGGAAATCATTCCCAAATTTTTATTCCCAAACCCACAATCCAAACAATCATTACTATCATTCCATTCCCTCATCCTAAACCCATGAACCAAACGCCACATAATATTCTTTCATATGGTAAAAGGTGATGCACTCACCCAAACATTCCTCCGTACCCGACCCAAGGCATTTGAAAGGAAGGTAAATCAAGGTGACCGAGCGATGCCTCTTTAGGTAGGAGGGATTTTATTCTCCAGAGAATTGTTCCACCGGGGATTCAATTCCTGTTCTCTTGTGACAATCTACTACTCGAGTACCAACTCAACTAATATGTAAGCAGCTTGATCATGTACTAGCTAACATTATTGAGTATTATCCAAAGTGTGAGTTAGTTGCTTTAATTATGCAATGTAATAGGTATTGGAATGATTCTAGAAAAAACAAGTAAAATGAAAATGAGAAACAATTAATCACCAGACAAAAAAAAAATTCGATTTTACAGAGGGTGAACCAATTGCATTTAGGCTGAGGATCCTTCATTATTCATACCCCACTGTTCCTCACCCTCATTCCCGTTGACAAAGACAGCACTGTCTGTAGAATCATCTACAACAACTTCAACAGGTTCCTCTTGAATATCCTCTACCTCATCTTCCTGTGTCACCTGCAAATTATATAACAATGGATAATGTACGCATTATGTGTAAGCAAATTGACAGAAGTGCAAATAATCAATATTTTTGTTTTCCTGAGAAATCTTTTCAACTTTTCTTGAGAATTCATGAAGTGTGCAGATGTGTAGATATCAGATTATTATAACTAATAAATCAGTAGATCAGTGATACCAGGTTTACCTGTCTCTAAAAAGTTCATAAGAATCAAGATTTTAGAAGGTAACCTTTTTGTCTTATTTTGCATAATTGTAAAGTCGAACTTTTTTCACTATCCTAATATCATCTGACGCAAGTCAAAATAGTGATGGTGCTGCAAGATTTAACATCCCATTCTCCTGAAATTTCATTGTCGTTGATTTTAGATCCTTTTAAATTAGCCAGGAGGACATTCTTCTCCGACTAGATTTTTCTGAATTTGTACATTGCATTCTTATCTTTGTGCTGCTATACCACAGCTTGTCACTTGTAATTTCATTTCAACATAAAGCTAATTAATGTATCACCTAGTAGCAGCCAAAAAAGATCAATTCTATAATTATCTGGTATAATATGAGCTAGAAATGATGGTAAATATTTCCTTTGGCCTTCAACATATACATGCACTACATAAAGATTGCATGAGAAACAACAAAGAAAGTTATCATGGTGTTGATACCTCATAATCATAACTCCCATTTTCAAGAGGCATACTCTCTTCATCAACTTGCATTCTTCTAAAGGCTTCCACAAGATTGATATTTGACTTGTCCACATAGCCCAAGTATTCATCAGCAGGAGGATAATCACCCCTGTTTATTGGAAATATCAAACAAATATTTGAATAAAAGATGTGAGGCAACTGCTCAAGCATTCAAAAAAAAAAAAACATTCAACACAACTTAACTTGGTCCAAGAAGTATTAATTCCAACATACACTTGTTATATAAAACAAACTGTACAGCCATTCAAAAATAACATGCCACACAACTTAACTGAGTTCAAAGAAGTATTTATTCAAAAACATTCACGTATAGCAAGTAAGGTAACTGCAAAAGCATTCAAAACTAATTGATCAAAGACCTGAGAATCACTTCAACATTACCAGCTCATGTGATGTAATCTCCACTTTCATTCATTCAAAATAATGCAAAACGAGTAACTGGAAAGTTTAAAATATTGTTTCGGGTATCAGTGCCTGATTTGAGCAATACTGGATGACTGCTGATTTGTTCAGCACACAATATGGATAGGTAGATCAATCATAATGATGATGCAGGAAGAGAATGAAGATGAAGGAAAGAAAGAAGGCAAGGAAGAGGATAAAAACAGTAAATAGACACCAGAATTTTTCTCCACAAAGAAGAAAAACAAATAAGTAACATCTCATCCTTGTTGCATTAGAAAATTTTTATAATAAACTTATTCTAATCAAGTTCCAGACTTAACCAACACAACCTTAGTATAAATAAGGCTTTGTTTTGCTCCTTATGATGCAAATTCACATTATCACAATACATAATGAGAATATATTATATGTAATTTAATTGTATGTTTAATCAAATATATTCAAGTCAATAAATAAATGAGCAAATTCATTAGAATACAAATATATAAGCATAGTAGATTGAGCATATAATGAAATAGGATGCGAGCAAAAGAAGAAAAACAAATTTGTAGCATCCTAGTCTTGCCAATTAGAAAACAATTTTTATAGCCAAACATCATCAACAAAACCTTTAGGATAAATAGAACTTTTCTTCTGATAAGTGTGATGCACAAAATTTAGAACTTATGAATCTACTAAAAACCTGTTAGGAGCAAGATTTGCTTCAACAGCCAGAGCAATCTGCCAATCCACAAACAAATTAGGATACCCTTCAGGATCAGCCAAAGAATCTGCAGCTTTTGGATTGACCTTTAAAATTTTATGAGTTAGGATAAGAATGAACGAATTTGATAAGAAAATTACTAAGTAAACTTAAGCAGATCAAGCAATAAATATCTCCAACTTTTTCCTCAAATATAGCTTAAAACTAAAGGAAAAATAACTTGGAAAAAAGAGATTGGTGAAAAAAAAGAAGCATACCTTACTTAGATCCTTTTTCCAAATTGAAACAATCTTTGAGACTTGGCTTGGTAGATATGATCTTGCCATTAGTGCAGCTTCTGGAATGCGATTACTGCAAAACAGTGTGCAAGAAACTATGATGCAGGAAAAAATATATATATACTTAGCAGATTGGTCACTAACAGCTACAAAATTAAATTACCTGTCCACCAATAACTGAAGGCAATCTTCCAATTTACCTAAAATGAATAGGCAAAGAAATGCCACATTATTCTTTCCTTGCTCTTTTGCAAGAGATGAAAGTTTAGTTATCCCTTCAGCATCACCAAGAGCCGAATAAAGGAGCAATAATCCACTTAAATCCATAGCATGCAACAAGCATTCTTCAGCCATCTCTAGCTGTGAACCAAGGAAATCTAGTGAACAATTGCACTATAACAATTGTCCAAAACAATACTAAGCCAACAAAAAACTTCCAAAATTGATGCACCACTTTAGTATGATCTAAATGACTATACCCCTGAACATGTAATGCACACAAGCAGGGAGTACCAGTAAATATAACAATCCTATGCTGGGAGTAGTCAAATACTATCATAGTTGAGTTATGCCATGAGATAAAGCATACAACAGGAAATCTGACAGAATCCCAATAGTTTTCTGTATTGTCAAAAAGCTCACCAGCCAATCTTAGTGAGATGTAAAATAAGAATCATTTTAATGTGAAAAATAAGAAGCATTTTAATGTGAACAAGCTTGATCCTAGAGTCCCAAAAGCTCATCTCAGACAGCCCAAGTCATATCAAAAGAAAACTAACTAATCAAAATATCTTCGCATTCTTCTCGCATTTGCTTTGACTTGTTTCCACCACACCAGTCTTCAATAAGCCACTCTTCTCTACTTGCACTCATGTTTATTGCGATGTACGAGTAAGATATCCAACACGGGGATGAAACTAAGTGTGTGAGATATCATTTCTAAAGAAACTGTAAGAGGGGCTCAGAAGGTTTAATGTATCGTTGTCAATTTTGACTAATTGGATTATTTAGGATCATTCAACATGATCAGCATATCTTGTGAATACAAGGGGGTCCCTATGAGTACCTACCACTACCAAGACTAGGTGGAGAAAGAAAAAA
Organism: Kaempferia parviflora; assembly: GCA_037177295.1. Taxonomy (NCBI): domain Eukaryota; kingdom Viridiplantae; phylum Streptophyta; class Magnoliopsida; order Zingiberales; family Zingiberaceae; genus Kaempferia; species Kaempferia parviflora. Next base: position 10,000 of record JBAMIE010172874.1, on the reverse strand, counting down.
AGGAAGAAGAATAAGAAGTAAAAGAAAACTTAGCCCAACCCATACACTGCATCCAACCTAGGTTTCATTATATGCGCCAATGATGTCCCTCAACAGCCTATCTCATTGCATGTTGGAACTTCTACAAGTCTACCCTCCAAGATAGACACCACATAATCACCATCAGGCATGATTCCATCACGTCCATGAACGATTGCCTTGTTACCATTTTAATTCTATTTTTATCTCAGTGATCTCTTAAAATGGTCTATTTAATTTCACATTTCAGGAGATATGAAACTATATCCATGCTTAACAAATAGGAAAATGCTTTTAAAAAGCAACCACTTGGGCTGCATATGTGGCAATTTGCGTAAATTTTGAAGGGGAATAATGCCAATCCAAGTGCCATAGCTATTGCTTTGAACTTGCAGAGGACTAGAGAGGATAAAACAGGCTCGAGAACCATTAGGATATTTCTCAGTAATTTTTATTGCATATGTTTCATTTTACCACTATAGCAATGTGTCAGGGTATCCAATTGGCATTCTGCGAATAGAAACTCATGGTGCCAGTAGAACTTTAGTCCCATGTCACTCTAATATTGAATATTCATGATTATTTTATTCGGTAACAAATATTTTTCTTTTTTTATTTTCTTTTCATCCCTGAAGTAAAGGGTAATATTCCCAACCTATTCATTCCCGACTACCCTGCATATTATTGATTATAACTGACAAATTTACAGAAACATGAGTGCCGGCAGGACCATAACCACCCCCTCAAAGGTTTCGGGTACCATATCCAAAGCAAACTAAAATGTCAGGTAACATAATTTAGCTAAAATTCTAAAGGTTTCGTGATACTTTTCCAGTAGACATAGCCAATTCTCCCAATTGCTTCCACTTTGATTCACTTTGTACTTCAATAGCAATCACCTGCAGTGAAAGTAGCAATTATAGAGTGGATAAGAATTATAGCTACAAGAAACCAGACACTCAAGGACAGTGAATAAAATGAACAAGTAGGTTAGTACCTTTGCAATTTCCAATCTACCAAGCTGAACAGCTAGATCAAATTTGTAATTAGGATCCGTTGCCACCTCAAGAGCATCCTCCAGCATGCCTCGAGATTCCAAGAAATGAGCCACACTATAAACCAAAGATTCTAATTAACAATCCAGTGCAAACTGTAAACAATTACTCTACCATATAAAACTGATAATACATGACTTTTGAATTAATGCAAATATAAGCAAATTCTAGAGAACTGTAATTCCATATTAAGGAAGTTGGCATCAGAAACACACATCCACAAGAATTTAGAATTGGAATGAGCTATTTGAGAGAATTAAAGTAATAGGAGAATGGTTAGTATCTCTGCAACAACTCTTCTAGCATATCATGTTTCTAATACATGTCAAGAAAAAATGGAAATCTTGGAGAGATTCATCTACCTATTATGTTGTTCCTTTGGTATTGATGGCAGAATTTCATTTGCATGTTCAAAATCCCCACGCATAATGAGAGTTTTGTACTCAATCAAATTGAGAAGTAATGTGTAGCCCAAGACACTGAAAAGAGCAGAAATTTTTAGGCAAAGTAAACCGTAAAAAAAACGGAAATATTTCTTGATACTTAAGCCAACTTACTTGAACTCTTTGTCAATAAGATACACCTGACTTTGACTAGCAATATATCCCAGCAAATACATAGGACGGTCCAAATGAAACATGGTGGTGACCTAAAGATCAAAAATCAATAACCTTGTACCACATTGTAAACTATCAAATGACATGGAACTTAAGAAAACAGAGTATAAGATTACCTCTCCACCAACACAATAATTGAGTCGCCAAGAAGAATTGTTATAAATAAAACAATCACCAACCCATACACCAGAACGAACACGTTCATTTACTTCATGAAGAAGCTCAAATGCATCTTCAACCCCTTCATCATCAATTGGCTTACCATTTTCTAGGTAAGAGAACACGACGTCTCTCTAAAAGGAAAACACCATAAATAAGCATACAATGGCCACATGGTCCACAACAACTAGCAATAAGTATTACATGACATCACATGTGATCAGCTACATGAATATTTTCTTGCCATTGAACTCTATATGAGTTATTTCACAACTACTGTTAAAATCCATGTTCATAAGGTTATAACATTGTTTTATTCAAGTTGTCAAGGCTAATGCAGCTGTCAACCATTATCATTAAAGATTGGGACCAGCATTAGTTTTCATTGAGTTTCAGAATAAATTAGCACACAACAGTTTCAATATATAGTGAGGAAATCAATAGAAAGTAAATGAAGGTAAAAAAGTTATATTTGTAAAATATTTGTGGGAGGGAAAAACAAATACTGACTTACATTGTACTTTAGGATGTAGAATGATGTATCACTTGCTATGACCAGAAGGTCACCACTATCAGCCCAGTAAAGTTTCTGCAGCAATCAACAAAGCTAAGAGAGAAACCAGCTTAAAGGTAAGAAACATACAAGTGAAGCAATGAACTTACTTTAACACTGACATCAATCCGACGTATTAATCTACATTCGGCCCAATCATAAAAACAAATGAACTCATTGGAGCACATTGCCAATAGAATACCTCCATAAATATGTTCAGCAGAAAATGTTGGCCGTATACTTTTTCTCTCCTAGAAGAGTTTATCACAGTTAACAAAAAAAAAAAAAAAAGAGGGATAAAAAGTTTAAATACTTCATATAACTCTCTACAGCATGAAGTAACAGGACAGAGGAGGTAGTCATGCAAATCTGAATATGGAACAACATCATGACAAGATAACTAAATAAATTAAATTCCAAAATATGAAAATCAGAGAGAGCCATTGTTGAAAGTTGAAACTGAGTAAAACTGGAAGAATTTACTAAAACGTATTCTTGACTATCCATGGTAATTTGTACTGGGTATTTGAGCAGGTAAATTTATCTAACGGATGGATTTCTAAAATTCTGACAAATAAGATAAAGGTCAAACCTGGAAGGTTTTACTAAAAATTTTAATTTTTGATGAACTTTCTCTGATTGCATACTCCCCATCAGAAGACCAGACAAACTCCAAAGCAGATCCAAAAAACCGATTTCTCCAAGCTAATGCAGTATAGATAACATATTCTCCATCTCCACAGACGACAACAAATCTTCCATTTGGGTTATGATTCAAAATCTGTAGAAATAAAGGAACAAATGCATGCATGAATAATAACAGTTACTTATCGCACTAAAGCAATTTATTTAGGTAGCTCTAGAAGAATATATTGCACTGAAGATCATCAATTTACCAAAAGATTGTTTGATTAAATGGAATGTCAAAGACAACATCATTTTTAACCTTTTTGTGGAGTACATTATACAATTGGAATAGGAAAAATTGTAGATTACATTTGAAAGGAATTAATTTAACTTGGAAACTGATTGTGAAGATAAAAGCCAAGAAGGCAGATGGGAGCTGAAGCACGGATTTCTATTGATAAATCAGATTGTGTTGAGATGTGAAAGTGAAATGTGGTCAAAGGCTGCAAATTTAATCAACTATGAGTCTAAGAAGGTTCGATACAAAGTAACAATGTTATGAATGAAGATAGAATTTGTGACCCCTCTTATTGAATGTGAAGCTATGCCAACGATTTGAGTTAGTTGGCCATAGTATGTAGCAGAAGCTTCCAATATTTGAAAACCAACTATGATCCATGCAGGGTGTTTAAATTTATGGTCCATTATGTGTGAGATATGTCATTTAGAAGTTGGGGATCATGAGGTTTGGTTTGTGATTTTATAGTATCCCACACAAGTTATATTGATCAAGATTTTTCATATCAAATTTGTTTTTCCATCAATATACCCAAATATTGATTGTTAGGGAATTTAGATCGGTTGATTCTCATTTTCACCTAGTTCTGTTTTCTTGGTTGAATGGTGATCAGATGTGTAAAATTAGATTTGGTTCATGTGTTGATTAATATTTTATTTGTCCTATGTTGAGTCAGGCACGTATAATATTAGTCAATATGGTACGTGAGTTTACTGGTTGCAGCGTTGATACTGATGGTAAGGCCTGGGTGTGGTGTGTGATGATGGCCTATCTTGTATGGTTTTCATGTTGTTGTTCTCGAAATGGTGAAGGATTGTTGTGCTTATTGGTAGCTTTTTATGTAGCTATGCTGCAAGTGTATTGAACTGAATTATACATGTGTTGGATTTTATACATGACTGAAAATGAAAATATGGAAAGAACTTGAGTTGTTTGATAGACCTAATTCAGATGTTTAGGTTAGGGTAAAGTTCAAGTGATTGAGTTGAGATATGGTCAACAAACCAAACTCCACAAAAATAAACTGTTAATCTCATTTGTCCTTGGATTGGTTTGTTCTGCTACTTTGTATACTGTTATGCCCATTGGCCGCCATATCATAATGTCATGACTATCACTGATTGCATGGATTGGTTGGAATCATATAATCTATGTAGGTTTTAGTAATCAATGTGAATATTATTGAATCATGTTATGTTGATTCATATGAAAGATTATATTGATCCATGCCTGTAGCTACTATTACATGAGAATTGTCATTCCTGTTGTTGACTGTCATCATGTTACAGATTCATGATTACATTGTTTGCTACTCGGTTGTAGATTCATGTTCACTACAACTTTTCTTATTATGGTCAAAATGATACATAAGTTAGATGTTGCTGTATGCCATGTTATACGATTCATGCTAAATAGATGGCATATCATGCATGTCGAGTTAGTGTAAGATACTTTGATATAGTTTGACGTCGCATTTAGTGTAAGATACTTTGATATAGTTTGACATCACATTGAGAATGCTGCATAATCAGCTGTACTATCAGGGCCTATGACATATAGATTGAATGTTTAGTTCAAAGGAAAAGGTTGCGAACAACCATACCCACTCAATCGATAATTGATGAGTGTGATGTGTTGGACACAATATTGTCAGGCTATTGAGGTATTAGGTAGTGGTATCTTTGTTAAAGCTAGCATAATTTACCACTTCACATGTGATAAAGTGCAGGAGAAACCCATTGATTCTTCACACACTGATCTACGAGTTTGCAAATAGGAAATTGCACAGCTATTTGTGCAATTATGTATATGTGACTTGATGGTTCTTGTTGTGCTATAATTAATCGTAATGTCATCATTACACTTATATTGCTGAGTTGGGAGTATTTTCAAGGTAATGTTATTGCACTCATGTTGTTGACTAGGATGCATTTACTTGTATTTTATTCAATATTTTCCTGTTACTTTCCTTGTTTTACCCAATGGTGTAAGAGAATCCATATAACCGACCCAACCTAGTGGGATAAAGCTTGGATGTTATTGTTTCCTTGTTTTGCCTCCATTTTCACATGCAGATGGATAAGCCTCAGCACTAGATTAATAAAAATCCTTAAGTTATTAGAGGTATTGAATTATATTATTCTATTATATTTTGTTATACAACCAGTAGTTTATATCTATGTAAAGGTTACTTCAAATATCAAAATTTTGGCTTCTTTGATGAATACTTCTCATATAAACTGGAGATCACTGAATGAGTATGTGATGATGAAATGTCTAGCTGTAAAATTGTAGCTTTCAGCTAAAACTTACTTGTGGGTAGAGATCACAGCTTCCCAACTCCTTGACAACTAAAGGCAATCTTTCACCGTCCGTAGCCTGTAGACAGAATAAATTCCATGAACTCAGGATCTAAATTCCATGAACTCAGGATCTTCAAATCCATAAGAACATATTAGAACTAACCTTGAAGTCTGCTCCTATTGACTTGATATTAACTGTTTGAATCTCATTATGTTTTGCCCATATGATTTTTCCACTGCTTTCCATGCTTGCAACTGGTACTTCACGGCCAATCTTTACCATAATGGTTCCTTCGTCATATCCTATTACAATTCTGAAACATACTCATGAATATAATTAGTGAGAAAATAATTCGACAAAAGAAAAACAGAATTCCTGGAGTAATTTAGGAGCTCACAAACCAACCATATTTAATAATTTACTAAGAATTAGGAGCGTTGATAAAAATGTATTACTCATAATTCATCAGTCGACCTTATAATAAAACTATCTCCAAAAAGCAATGCACAATAGAACATGAAGCAAAAAATCAAGGCATAAAGTCAAAATGCATACCGCCTTGATCCTTTCATGTATCCTACAGCCCAAACTCGTTCCAGACCATAGTTTAGTGTATTTTCAAGTCTGTAAAAGAACAGAAATAGAGATATTAAATAAAGAGAAGAAACAAATTCAAACTGATGACCAATTACAGAGTGGTAATGAGTTTCTATGTTTGTAGGTATTATTTACACCTAAAATATTCAGGCCTGCAATTACTACTTGTTTTACATCAGCTAGGTTTAGATTTCAGATGCATTGAAAGACATGCAATAAAAAAACGTCACACAAATCTTAAATGTCCAAAAGTCAAATATGAACCTATTCTGAATTATTTGTTAATTTATTGATACCCAACACAATTAGGTAAATAACCTGATTCTTATCCAAAACTTTGTTCAAATAATTTCTTTGTTCAAACTTCTAGCATTCCTTCTGTCAATGCTACCTCATCCTCTCCAGGTGCATTTATTGTGTCTTGTGATAAGTCTTAGATGTTGGATTCCGGTGTGTCTGCTCATATTAATGGTAACAAGTCTGTTTTCCCTTCCTCTTTTGTTTCCTCATCATCCTCTGTCCATCTAGCCGATGGTACTTATAGGAAGAGGAGTTGTCAGGCTCATTGCAAATATCACTCTTGAAAATGTTCTTTGCACCTAAATTTCTACTGTCCATAAGCCAACTAACAAAAACTCACACCTGTTCTGTATCTTTTTATTCATCCTATTATATTTTCCAGGACCTGCACATGAAGAGGATGATTGGTGGAGGACATGAGAGTGATGACCTATACTATCAGGATTTGGTTACACTTGCAAGTTCTTGGGCACTCTCAGCAACTGTCTCCTTATCAGTAGCATTGTTGTCTAGGTCACCCATCTTCTTCTGCTCTCAAAAGTTTAGTTCCCGTTCCATCTACTTATTTCTAGTACGCCCTGTGAGTTCAACAAACACCATTGTACTTCTTTTCCTTCTAGAGTTGATAAACGTAGTTCTTTTGCCTTTGAACTTGTTTATTGTGATGTTTGGGGACCTAATAGAGTTGAGTCGAGAGGAGGCTTTTAGTATTTTATAATTTTTGTTGATGATTATTCTCGCATGACTTGGTTATATTTATTCAAAAATAAGAGTGAAGTTCTTGAGGTGTTAACATCATTTTCTAATGAAATAAAAATTCAATATTCTATTGCATTGCGCATTCTTCATACCGATAATGCACTTGAGTTCAAATAGTGTCTACATTATGTGATTCTCATGGCATAATTCATCAAATATCTTGTTCATACACTTTCCAACAAAATAGAGTTGTTGAACGTAAACACGGTCTTAATTTAGATGTAACTCGTACTCTTCTTTATTACATGCATGCTCCTAAGTTTTTTGGGGTAATGTTGTTCTCACAGCTTGCTTTTTCATAAATAGGATATTATCTACTGTGCTAGGGATATCCCCTTCTTTTGTCTTTATCCTGACAAACCTCTTTCTCTGTGCCTCCTCGTTTTTTTGAGTCTCAGTCATACTTTTCCCCCGTGTAGCTTAGTCACATGATACATTAGCATCTCCTCCATTACCTATCCCACCATCCATGTCCCCCAATGTAGACGCTGTTGGTGCAGTTTGCACTAATAGTCAAACTCTGGTTTTGATGAATGACAAATAGGTTAAAGTTAGAGTATGTGTGATCTAACAAGTCGTTGGAGTTTGCAGGTTTCCGATCCGGGACGTTTGACTCCCAGTGTCTCGATCAGGGATGTTCGACTCCCGGTGTCTCGATCCGGGATGTTTGACTCCTAGTGTCTTAATCTAGGATGTTCGATTCCCGATGCAGTAATCCGGGATGTCCGATTCTCGGTGTGGATGATCCGGGATGTCTGATTTCCTGTGTGAGTGATCCAGATGTTCGATTCCGGTGTTGGTGTTCCCGATGTCCGATTCCGGAAGGTAAGTAAGGTAAGTCACTGGAGGAGAGTGACTGTGAGGACTTGTCCGGTTCGAAGAAACACATAAGCGTCGGGCCAGCATAGACCCATTTTGGGATCCTAATTAAGCTGAGTCCTTTTTGACAAAGTTTTGGTTTTAGAGGGACAAAACTTAATTACTACTCTTGTTTATTTGTGCTAACTCTATTTTACAGGTTATTCTACTTGTTTACTTGCAGAAAGTCAAAAGTCTTAAAAATCATGTTCCAGGCGCTTGGACGGTCCAGGCGCCCAGGATGTTCCGCACTGAGAAGATAGAACTTTGCTGAAGTCAATAGTCCACGTCAGCGGTGCGGGCGCCCAGACGGTTCCGGGCGCCCGAAATTGGATACACTCTGGGGATAGAGTTTCAACGTGGACCAGCCATGTGGGGGCGCCCGGACCGATCCGGGGCCCCGAAAAAGCCTATAAAAGGAGTTTTCGGCAGAAGGTTCAGATCATCAATTGGAACAAGTTTTGCTCCTGCGCTTTGCTACGAAAACAACTCTACGACGTCTGAAAGCTCCTCTGACAATCGAGAACCCAATCTTTAATTAGTTTAGTCATCGGTAACTTTATTTTCAGTTTTCAACATTGTACTTAGTTTTTAATAATTCCGAATATATAGTATTGCCCAACGAAAGCACTAAGGTGCGGGCCTTCGATTAGGAGTCGAAGTCGGCTCCGAACAAAGTAAATAACTTGTGTCATTTACTTTTTCCGCTGTGTATTTCTGATCGTGTTCTTCACGAACGATATTCACCCTCTTCTATCGTATTCCTCGATCCTACAAGTGGTATCAGAGCCAGGATGCTCTGAATTGGTGAAACCATCAATCAAGCCAGAGGGGGTAACTTTTAAAAGTTATTTTTCTTATTTTTTTTAGATTTCAGTTTTACGAATCAGATCAGAACTAGTACTGTTACTTTTTCTGATAAGTCTTTTCAGTTAAAATTAGTTTTTCTCGAAGTTGGTGCAACACCACTCGAGACTTTCTTTTTCATATCCTTTACTTCTTCTCCCGCACTACTAATCCAAGACCAAGTCTTGGTACATTTTTAGCGTTTTTGTCTTGCAAGATTTTTCTAATGGCCTAAGTAGAAGGACGAAGCATTCATGAACCTCCACTGTATGACATGAACTAGTTCAGAATATGGAAATATCAGATGGAGAGCTTCGTAATGATGAACGATTTCAACTGCGGTATCTCACTACGTTAATCAACGTGGAACAAAGAAGCAAATTCTAAGGTAACAAGCTTAATTTTAAAATTATTACCTAACGAAATTACATGCAGAATTATAAAACATCGAGATGCTTTTGAGCTCTAGACCTTGCTGACCAAGCTACACGAAGAATCATCAAAACTAAAGATCAAGTCAAACTCGTGCTTGAATCTGAATCTGAAGCCCAAATTTCATCACCAGAATCAGACTCAGAAGAACCAAACCAGACCGATCCGACGTGGGATGATTCAAGCTCGGACGAATCAGAATCTGAGGAACAAAAGCAAACTAGTTATCTAACTTTGATGGCGACCGAATACGAGTTAGGTCAGGACAAATCAGAATCTGGTTCAGACGAACCAGTTGAGGTAAATTCAAAACTTACTGGAAAATTTTTTAGAATAATTTCATGTCTAAATAAAAAATTAATTAAGACTGAGGAGCACGCTAAACTGCTTCTTGAGAAAAATAACCTGCTCAAGGAACAACTAAGTCTAAATTCTTCAATTAAGATTAGTCAAGATGAAAACTCAACTCAGGTTGCAAAACTTGAGGAAGAGAAATTCATCTTGAAAAACCAAGTTGAAGAACTCAAGACTCAGTTGGAAAAGTTTACCTCAGGGACCAAGTATCTGAATATGATGC
>JBAMIE010172857.1:0-27505 GCA_037177295.1 Kaempferia parviflora | reverse complement strand
CCATTCACTTTGAGGATAGTCGTTCATGTATCCCCTACTATAAGAATTTCTCTTTCTCTAATTACGGTAAAGCGAGCACTCTTTTTCGTCCCTCTCGCTTATTGCTCGAGCACTCTTTTTCGTCCCTTTCGCGAACTAAAGAAATTGTTTCAGGTTTTAGAACTCGGAATACTATTTAACGGGCAAGAAAAGAAAAACTCATACCCAAGCCCAGGAGCTGCAGCTGAATATCTTAATTCCGCTCCTAGGGTCTTTGATAGGCATAGCTTCCTTTGAGAATTCCCCACTCAGCATAAGAGAAGTTCTTTTGAAGAGTCCCTCTTATTCGAGCGACTTTTCTTTTATACCCAGACCCAGTCCCACAAGCAGGGACGCTTGCATCCGCGTCAAGACCCGTAAGTTGAGTTCTGGGAAAGAACTGTTGAACTCAGAACTAAGTGCCTTAAAGTGTAAGGATCTCGAGGTGCTAAGCAAGGACTCAAAACTTAGTGAGTCTCGCGCGTCGAATACAAATACTTTATCACATCACTAGCTCCTCTCCCCTTTAGGTCTCGCGCGTCATTTCACTCGCTCCTCTGACCCTGAAGGCATTTGTTACGCATATGGCAGCATCTTATGATGCCTACCAGGGGTGAACGAATGAGCTTTCATTCCAGCTCCGGAGACCGGAGGGACCGCAGTCCACAATATGCGAAGCTCGGAGGGTCGATCAAATGGAATTCAAGTTCAAAGTGTCTTCCCTCTATATACGTAATACCATTCTGAAGATATGAGACTGTTGCTGCGGTTTCGCGAGGTAAAAGCAGACATAAGGGAGAAATGATAGCGGACGGTGCGGCGGGGAATAGGAAAAAAGAGATTAGTAGCTTGGAAGGTTACCATTTGGAAGACGCTGTACTAATTCTAATTAGCGAACGTTTGGTATATGAAGATCTTTATACTATACTTCTTTTCACATCTGGAAATTCAATATGAAATTCAGACTCATATGACAAGCCAAGGACCTGAGAAAAGAACTAGGGAAATACCACAGGCTCATTTACTCCCTCACAAGCCAAGGACCTGAAAGAAGAACTAGGGCTAGGGACAGGCTCATTTACTCCGCAACAGAAATGGAGTTGTGATGCGGTAGAAAGAGGTGAGATTTGAGTAGGAGCCTCAGACGGCAAACGAATCCTCGTATGCTCCAGAGGATAGATTATATGAAACTTCTTTTCTTTCATTTCGAAATGATTATCAATATCAATTAACTCCACACTCGAAATGATTATCAATATCAATTAACTCCACACTCGAAATGATTATCAATATCAATTAACTCGGATTATTGGAGTTCTCGTGTCATTAGTTTAGGGTTTCCCTTTTTAACCATAGGAATGATTAGTGGAGCAGTATTGGCTTATGAAGCATCGGGGTCGTATGGGAGTTGGGACCCCGTTGGGCTGGATCATATTCGCAATTGATTTACAAATCAAAATAACTAGAACAAATCAAAGCATGAACTAGAACAAATCAAAGTGTGCAGGGTACTAATTAAGCACTCTTGGCATCTATGGGATTCTTTATCATTTTCATATGCTATTTTGGAATCAATCTTTGACTATTAGGGTTAGGGATGGGTTTACATAGTTATGGTTCATTCACATTAACATCTAAAATACTAAATAATTGAATAAACTACATAAAGGAACGAGCACAGCGACGTAAAGAGAACGAGCACAGCGACGTAAAGAGAACGAATTTAAGAACAAAACATCATCCCATACCCATATTTATATATAGTGAATAGTGAAAGTTCTTTCTTTGTGCAAGTTTTTTAGAACCCTTAGAACCATTCCTTGTGAAAAGGGTTATCACTCCAAATTTATCTGATTAAAATTGGGATTTTGAATTCATTTAATTCTTTTGCATTGTTCGGCGTTTAAAAGCGGAAAATCAAAAGACAAACACAAATTAGATTTCCGTATTTTTAATGAAAGACTATCGATAAAAAGAATTAGATAATATAGCTTGTACCCTATCAACTGATAACGAGAGAATAAAATCGGGATAAATACCAAGGGTAGAAAGATACAGATTGAAACAAATAGTTCTCGTGGTCCAGAATCCACAAAATTGGAATTTGTAACATGAAATAACTTGTATCCATAGAACATCTGACGTAACATAGATAATAAATAAATAGGAGTTAATATCATTCCTATTGCCATTACAAAAGTCATTAGTATTTTTTACATTCAAATAAATCTTTTACTAGTCATTATTCAAAAAACAAATTATTCTTATTCAGATTCCGCAACAAAAAAACACCACTCATTCCCGGCAATGCAAGAGAAGCCATTGAAAAACTACTGAAGATGGTCAAAAGTTTTGGCATTGGGATCGAGACCCCCCCCATTTCGTCGAGATAAAGAAGACCTATTCTATCACAAGTCTATCCCGTCAAGAAAAAAAGTGCAGCACCAATAAATCCATGAGAGAGTATTTGTAAAATAGCACCATTGAGCCCGATTCCGGTTATGGAACCAATTCCTATAATTGTAAAACCCATGTGAGATGGCTATTCTCCTTTTAAAAATTCCATTCCGTTGACCGAGAGAGGTCGAAGCTGCATAGATTATTTGAATAGTTCCTACTATTGTTAGTTTGAAGTCGTCCCGTCCGTTGTCCTGTCTGATCTGCCGGCTCCTATCCGGAAGTGAATGGTGATAAGTGAGATTTTGAGTACGCTACAGGTACGGAATTCAACGATACATTCAGCGAACTGGTATGATATATAGAATAGAATGCCCTCCTTCGGAAGGGTTGCAGTCATTAGCAGAGGACTAGTAGTCAGAGCTAGTGTAATAATGAGGATCGGCATATGACTCTTAAGAGAGCATCTAGATAAATGGCTAGTGAGGGAAGACGAAGGCCTTGGACTAAGTGAAGACATTTCAAGCACTCGAAAAGCCTTCAGCTTACTGTCAAACTTGAGATTGTAGCAGCGTCCAAGGTCAGAAAATGACCTCTGCATCGTAGAATGAGAGTTGAACTAAACTGGCTAGGACCAGAATCGTTAACCGGGCATTAGAACCCGAAGGCGAACATGTACGGGATAGAAGAAGGCAACGATTGAATCGGGGAACTCAACGGACTCCTTCGCATCTGCTCGCCCCCCGAACCTATGGATTGATTTGCTCTCCTATCTTTCGCGGATCTGCCCTCTCCTGAACTGACTCCGTCATCAGAGGCATACCCAGATTTCTTTCCTTGAACAAACAAGAGTCTCTTTCTCTGCCCCGCAAGGCGAACACTCTCTGTGAGGCACTCCTCTTTTTTCTACATCGACCACTGGAGCACTTCAAGGATGATTGAATCTCCAACTGAATAAGATCGAGTTGGAATGGAAAGATGAACCACTACTTAGCTATATGCCATTCAAATCAGAGACTCTGGCTCAGCTTGGCTAAGCACCAGGGTCGGTGCTTTCTCGAAAAACAGGAATGAAAGAACTTCGTGTTCTCTAGTACTCATTACTAGGAACTAGAAATGATCTCATCTCTATAACCATTCAATTCTTTCTTATATAAAGAATTTTATTTAATTTAATTTCCGAACATAAGTGTCTTTGTCTGAATTCCATTCACTCTTTCCATTCACAACTCTTCCCGGGAAGACAGCTAAGTGGGCTGAGTGGAACCTACCTCGGGCTCTACCGGGAATCCAACTGAAGCTAATCTAATATAGTTCTGGCTCAGCAGCCGTCGAATATGTGTTTTCACTCCAATTCCGTACTCATTAAATTCACGTATAATAGAATTAGGGAAGGTCAGCAGTGGGATCTCTTTCCACCCGAGCCAAGAGAGTACTCGCCAGGCTTGACTTCGCTTTCTAGATGATCAAAGCCACTATCCGTCTTTCATCATTGCGGTAGGAGAGGAACTTCCTTCCTGGAGCTTCGCCTAGCCAACGGCCCATCCATCTAATTCCCGTCATTACGCACCCTACCGTATACGGAATGAACTCGTACCGGTATCACTCGACCCAAGCAGCACAGACAATAACATTCTATTAAAATATGAAATAAGAGAACTCGCTCGCTATTGAGATCTACGATCCGGATCCACCCTCTTATATTTGAACATCTAGGATCCGAACTCAATCATTACAATACATTAATTAGATTATGGCAAGAAAGAGTGTGATTCAGAGGGGATACTCAATAAAGTCACTACTCTACGCAACACGTAATAGTGCACCCATCGCCCTTCTTTTTTGACTAGAAGACCTAGAGCTAACCATCGACACTTTAGCTCATCCGGAACAGAAAACACTCTAAACGGAACAGAAAACCTCCGGAACGAAATTGGATCCCTTACTATAGTACAAAGACCATTAAATTCTTCCTCCGGAACTCAAAATCAACCACTTGACTTGAAACCTCAATTTCCCCTATTAAATTCATTCTTTCGGAACCCTCCGGAACCCTCCGGAAGCAACCAAACTGACACACTTGACTTTAGCTCATAAAGTGAACTGACACACTTGACTTTAGCTCAGAAAGTTCATAGTACCCTTCAAAATCATCCTCCGGAAGCTGATTATCCTCCGGAACCCTCCGGAACTCACAAGCTATTAAATAAATTCTTGCATTCAGGGTCTGGGCTCGTTAGGCTCCGCCCCTATTAAATTCATTCTTTCATTTTGTTCTCTTCTCTTTTGCCGTATAGGAGTTTCACTTTGTTCTATCATTCCGGATCTTAGGCTTCCGTTGCACTTACTAAGAAATTTCTTCACGGGACCGCAGCCCACAAAGTTATATATAAGGGAAGCACATAGGGCTCCGCTTTCTGGATCAAATGGAATTCAAGAAAACCAGTTATATCCAATATGGGAATAGAATGGAATGAAGAGCGAAAGAGAAGTTCAAGGAGTCCGAAGTGAAAGGATGAGATTCAGTCGACCCCAAACACAGTGAAACAACCTTACCGAAGCCAAGGGAAGAAGTTCTCATACATACAACCTAACCGAACCGCTCCGTGGGGCATTTGTCTCATTATTAGAGTATGCATTTTCCCGGGAAAAGAAAGAAAGTGTTGGACATCTCCCGAGGGGAAATTCACTTTGTGTCAACGACGGGAAGCAGCTAAGTTAAGACGGGAAGCAGCGACGTGTAGATCTTTCGTCATCCAACACGGATAAAGATAATAAGAAGAAAGGGTAGTTCAAGGTGTTTAGTTAAGGGTTCTCCCGTACAATAGTTCGATAAGGGGTCGCTCTATTTCCATTCACTCATATTAACTCACACGTACCTTGGGGAGTACTTTGATTCCCTTACCGAAGGGTATAAAAGTACTCATAAAGAAACCGAAGGGAAGGGAAGCGAAGGGAATCTTTATAGTACAATTACCTAAGTCAAACCGGAAGGGAAGCGAACTAATTGAAAGCCAACCCAAGCCTCAGGGAATTAACCGAAGGTAATATGTTCATAGCTACTTATGCAAGGCATGAGATTCAGAGCCCGAGAGCACCTATCATACAAACTAATGCAACCGGAAGCGAACAAAATGACTCTGACTCTTAACCCAACCGAACCGAGAGGGAAGTTATTTAAACCTCAGGGAAGAGAAGTGAGAGTTTCGCCCGAGCCAGTTGAGTTGAAGTCCGTTGCAGTTGTCTGACCCTCCGGTCTGAACCTTTTGATTAGCAATCTATTCAGTAGGGTTAGAGACTGGCATTCCTGCTCACAACAATTCGTTCGGTCCGAGGAGTGAAATCGAAGGGACAAGTGAAAGGTGAGAGATCTTGATTTCAACTCATTCTCTTAACCGGACCAGACCTTAGGGAAGCAAACCCAACCTAACCGGAAGGGTGTCCGAGGGGTACTTTCAGGAAGGGTCACATTTCTCGAAGGGGTACTTTTCTTCTCTTCTGTTAAGGTTGTATGGTTTAGGTGACTCTTCCGTTAAGGGTGGATGGTTTGGGTGACTTTTTCAAAAAGTGAACCTCATAGACATGAAGACGTGTTCAGTAACTCACGAGGGGACAATTATAGCTCCAAACAAAAGATCTGAAAACACTGTTTTTTACAAAAAACTACAAATCCAGATTTAAATGACTGGATCTCTGAAAGGCATGAAATGGCTTTATGAAAGCCAAGAAAAGAGATAGAAAGATGCCTGAAAGGCAAGAGAAGAGCTAGAAAGGAAAGAGCTATACCTCTATCAAACCTAAGGGAAGTTCTCCCTAGTTCAAGTTGTCCGTCAAGGTCCGTTGGATCAACCCGAGTCCTCTTCAAACCTCTTGTTCTTGTTCCCTGGAAGTTCCATCTTTAAAACCTCTTCCCGCTCTGTGGGTTAAGAGAAAGACCCCAAGCTCGGCCGGTCGATCCCTTCGGTTAGGGAATTTAATCTTTATAGGATTGATTGTTTATTTCCCTTCCCTTAGTTCCGGTTAGGTTGGGTTTTCCTTTTCCGAAGGGGTTTGCATCGGGATTGATTCTACCAAGACCAACTCATTCTCTGAACTCTATGTCCTTAAGGTTAGTTAAATCCGGACACTCACCTATTGGGGGAACTTCAAACAATCTTCCCTTGAGCTTCCCGAGGACTATTAATCTTCCCTTCGTTCTCTTCCCAGTGATGTGATAGGCTTGGGTTGGCTTCCTTTCGCTTCCGGTTAGGGGAAGAGCTGGAAATCTCTCTTATGAAGCTGTGACGGCATGAGAGTTCGCTTTAATCATCCGTTCCGAGGGACTTCTCTATCAAATAACCATTCCCCTTCAGTTCCTTCTAAGAGTGATAGGCGGAAGAGATGTTTCATTCCAATTTGTCTCGACCTCGACCCTAGCTTTATCCAAGGGAAAGAAATTACTAGATCGAATGAACCGGGAAAACAAAATCAAACTAATACAACATAACCGGACTTCCCGAAAAGCACATTAGATGTACTCTCTCGGGAAAGAGTCCCGATCAAGCTCCTCCAACCGAACCGGAACTAATTTCAACCTATCTTAAGCGAAGCCAACCTCAAGGGAATTAAACCCAAGATCCATTAAGGGAAGGACTTCAAACCAGTACTATTACCTAAGGGAATCCCAACCCAATGAAAGAATTCTCTAGCATGGAACATCTGACCCAGACTACCGGAGCTACTCCTGGAACTTGGATTCTTCGGTTGGAACTGAACCTTGGAATTTGGAATGCTTTATTCGGTTGTCCGTCAAGTCAAGGTCCGTTGGGCAAGTAGGAAACCCTTACCTTCAGATTCATTATCTATTGAACTTGAATTAGAGATTGATAGTCAGATTCCCTAAAGACGGAAGGGAAGTCATAAGCAGCCGGGAACAATTGAACACTTCCCCCACGGAGCGGCCTAAGGTAAGCCCACGGAGCGGTAAGGACTATTCCGACCGGGGAGAACATGAAAGCATTTCCTTCGGTTAGGCACCTCAACCCTAGCTTGATCCAAGGGAATAACTCATACATAAACCCAACCTATCACATCTAAGGGTAAGGTTTGCCGGAAAGCCAGGTGAGACGGAATTAAAGTCTCCTCTGGGACTGATTAATTAATGTACGTGAGCTTCCCTGAAAGTGTCTTCTGAACCCCGAGGGTTAAGAGATCCCTTCGTTTGTCTTCCCTTTCACTTCCCGTTAGGTTGTCTTCGGTTAGCCCTGAGGTTAGGTTGGGTTTTCCTTTTCCGAAGGTAAGGTTGATTCTGTTCGTCTACTACGATACGAGAAAAAGAAAGGCAATCGAATGCGTATGGCGATCATCACATATATGGAAAGAACAACTAATGGGATCTCGAAAAAGGAGTCATTGACGCTGGGCCTCTATTCTATCCTTTTTTTAGGTTCACTAGGATTGTAGTCTTTAGTTCACTAGGATTGTAGTCTTTAGTCTGAGGCTTTGGGCCAAAAAAAGAATCAAAATCTTAATTTCCGAACTGATTTTGATTCTTGGCCTCCAAAAATATAAGTCCTCTTGTCCGGAAGAGGTTCAAATTAAATTAAACCTTATATTAATGGAAATTCCCTTAGCATTCCTGGGACTTACAAAGCTGGTCGGTCGCTCTGAGGGGGATTAAGAATAAATTCAATGAGTTCGCAAACGATCCAATCTCCGGATAAGCTTAAGGTCGATCCCAAAGCCGACTCCTTTTTGGTCTGAACTACAGTTAATAGGAGAGAAGGGATTCTTTCACAGAGATATTGATTTCAAATATTGAGAAGGGACCCTGAGAGATTGATTACCAATAAAGAACTCTCCTTATTTGAGTTTACATTTCAAATAACCCTCAGTCTCTTATCTCTTATCTTTTGGCATGAGCCCGAGCTAATGAACTCTAGGAAGTCGGTTCCAACTCACTCTGTTAATGAAATTCCTTTCTGAACCACTTACAGGAGAGATCTATCTTTAGAATAAGGAGATCCTTCTTTATCATAAAGATCTCTGGAGAAGCATTTCACCACTCTTTCCATTCACTCTTTCCATTCACTCCTCTAATTCTCCGGTATCCATCTATTCGACTCTTTTAATTGCGGTTGAGAGAGGAACGAGGATAGTGTTAAGTCTTTCTCGACCGGCCTCCCCGGAGAGAGAGTAGCGAATGATCATTATATTCAGTTTGACGCAAGCGAATGCTCTTTCATATGCTTAGTTGGATAAGCTCGACTGAGAAGGGCCTACTACAAGGAGCCGGCCGACTAGCTATCGTCTTTCTCGACTGAAAGTTTGATGGAATATTTCCGGAGAGGACAGATTCAACGCGTCAAACAAATTATCAAACTCGCTCCCTGCTTGACTTTAGATTTAGAGCGATCCCAGCAACTTGGGTAGAAATTTCGAAAAAGAAAAGAAGTTCATAGTAAACTAAACGTAAGGAAAAATAAGTTAATAAATTAGTTCATTGCAAGCGCTACGCGAAAAAGAAGTTCATTCCTTTGGTTACCAAATCACAGTTCATGGGAACGGACTGACTTCTTTCTGTGATTGAATATTTTGATTCTTTTTGGCTTTGGTCTGCCTATCATAGCGATTTTTGACCCGTCATATCTAGTATGATTCGTTTCCCTGGTACAATTGCTTTAGCGCGAGCAGCTAATGATAATCTAATTCGAGGCGAGAAGGGAGTCAGAATCTAATCTAATTCGAGTGCGCTCTTTCATTTCATTTCCAAACCGAAAGAAGGGCCTCCCCAAAAAAGAAGTGAATGGAGATCTCTTTTTTTATCATAAAGATCTATGTCCAGATAAGGGGATATAAGTCAGCTAGGGGGAGAGCTTCAAGGGATTTGATTCCCGATAAAGCTTCACCCAAGTTACCCTCCTCTCCTATAAAGTTCAGTCTTTCTGGCGAGCTTGAGGTTTAAGATCTTCCTCTTGCGCTCAGTAGTTGATTCACGGAGAGATGCTTTAATAAAGGTCCTCAAGCTACTAAGCTCATTATCATATTCGCTTCCGGAAAAGCATTTTATCGAGCTTGAAAAGCGCCTACGTCCCTCAAGCGAGTGTGCCCGCCGGGTGAAGAAAGAGAAAGAGGCCTCACCGCTCTCGCACCCTGTCTCTGTCATCAGAGGCATACTCGGCGCAAGCGTATCACGACCTTCAACGATCCTTCCTTTCTTTCTTTAGGGTAAGAAAGATTATCCAGTTTGAGTCTTAGATTCGAACCCAGAATAGAGATTGATTGTTTCCTACTAAAATCAAGTAGTTGCTTTCTCTTGAACAAGGGACCTCCCTTAAGTCTTCTATCCTTTTCTAATATTATTATTCTTTATCATTACTTTCCCCTGATCTCAAGACCTTAGTCCAGTGAGTTGAATAAGAGGAGCGAATGATAATGACGCGAACGCAACATGAACGACTCGTTTTGAAGTTCATCAAACGACTTTCATTATTTCATTACATAAAGAGAGTAGAAAGAGATTCAATTCGTTCAAAAGAAAGGAGGAGCTCGACTAAACAAGAGAGGTTTTGACGCTTTCTGCTGCTGGCGTAAATAAAGAACGAATTTGATCAGGACCGGCAGCAGCCATTGTCCGAGGGGCGCTACCTTGGACTCCGTCGGTCCTTTCTTGATCCCTTCCCAGAGATATTGATTTCGAACTCCTCCTATCCGGGACCTTCGTACACGAAAAAGTGTTAGTCCATCTAACGTGTGAAATTGGAAATGTTTTGGTATAGTAGTCACTCTCCGAGTTTTGATTGATAATCAATAAAGAGCTCTTTACTTTCATCTAAGTTAAGGAGAGATTGATATTGATAATTAATATGTCGGGGTCTGAGAATGGTCAAAAGATGGAAGAGTTTTGAGAGGCGAGAGGCTTTAACCTAAACTTAGGAAGACCAACTTGCACAATCCTACTTCAAGCACTAATAAGAGAGGGTTATTTGAAATGTAGAATGAGTTCGGGCCCAAGTATGCAACTCATTTCTTTCTCTTTCTGCTACTGAGCGCTTTATCTCCAGAGCCCGACCCGCTAGTACGAGGAAAGAAGGGAATGCTTTCTGACCCTTTAGAAATAGATTTGATAAAGATCTCGACTGAGAAAAGGGCTACGGACCTATATGCTCGACCAGCGGGCCTTCGCGCTCTGACGTGGGCATGATAAGGGTCTGATAAAGACTGAAAATAGAATCGATCAGAAGGCCGAACCGTCAGTTCCGGGCTATCGGCAGTTCTACTTATCCTTTGTTGAGTATAGAAAGAGTTCTACTTATCTTGAGTATAGAAAGAAAGTATACTCGCAATCCGCAGCAGCTCTTTTATTGATCGAAGGGGCGGACTTTACTTGACTTTCCGTTGCGCATACCTTTCCGACCGAGATTGAACCCTAACCCAAGGGAACGGAAGAGAGCCGGTTTCACTCGAGGTCCTTAACGGGAAGAATTTTTGACCGGACTCGATTAGAATCCGCGAATGACCTTAGCTTGAAGCTTGAAGAAGGAGCTCAAAAAGAGTGTTTCATCCTTTTTGAAGAAGGAGCTCAAGTGTTTCATCTTTTGTGCTTGAAGAAGGCCCTTTCACAGTTTGAAGAAGGAGCGACTCCGGACTGACTTATGATCTTTAACCAGAGGGAAGCTCATTCACTCTTGGAAGAAGGAATGCGATGCCAACCTAACCTTCGGGAATGGAAGAATCTCCCAAGTGCAACGGACTCGGGCTCCCTTGATCCTACTAGTAGCCGAACCGGAACTAATTGAAACCCAAACGAACCGAAGCTCAAGCTCAAGGGAATTAACCTATCCCGAAACGCTCTCCCGGAAGCTCAAGCTCAAGGAAAGCCAGGTGAGCCGGAAGGGTTTAGGTGCCCTTGCTCTAGTTCATTCGATCGAAAGGTCGACTTGCTCGGAAAGAGACTCTTCGGAAAGTCCCAGTAGAGTGTATGAGCGCGCCTTATGAAAGCTTCGCACGCGGGAATGTAAAGAGTCAATGACAACTGCAACGGAAAGGGAAAGTTCTCAGTCCCGATCAAGCTCCTCCAACCCAACCGAAGGGAAAATCAAGCGAAGCAAACCTAACGTTCGAGACTTGATTTCGCGAGAGAGAAATTCATAGGTTGCTCGTTAGCTCAGCAGCGGTCCGAGCAGATCTTGCATACGAGTTTAACCACTAACTGGAGAGGAAGGGTCCGTTCAAACCTCAGAAGCCCTTACCCGGGCAAACCATTACGACTGTAAGCCGGAAGGGAAGATGCCCTCTCAAACCGGAAGGGAAGAGGCATTTTCTCTTAACCGGTCCCGAAACGAACGCTCTCGAGTCCGAACCAATAGAATAGCTGTGCCGTTAGCTACACATTCAGGTTGTATTAGTTGTCCCTTCGGTTAGTTTAGGTTGGGTTCGTTTCTCTTCCCTTAATGGACCTAGGGGAACTTCAAACACTTCTTCCCGTTAGGTTATGTCCGGATTTAACTTCCATTCGGTTAGGGAAGAATTTCCTCAACCCTAGCTTACCCACTCATTATCATTCGTTTGCTAATGCTAATGAGAGTTCTTATAATCAATCTATCTTAATCTCTTACTTCTGGTTTAGGTGCCTTACCGAAGCTCAAGGGAACATTCCGAAGGGAAGCATTCTCTTAACCCAAGAATCATACATTAACCCTTCCCGAACCTAACCTTCCCGAACCTAAGGGAAGCCAAGGTGTCCTCCCGAAGGGAAAGAAACTAGTACTATTGCCCTTACCGAAGGGAAGTAAGAGATTAAGCCGAAACCGAACCGAAGCCAAGGGTATTAAATTACTAATACAACCTAACCTCTGGGACTCAGACTGATTAATGTACGTGAGCTGAGCTTGAGCTAAGATTAAGGGAAGCGAAGCCAACTCTTGAGCTTGAGGTTCCCTTGGATTGGAGTTGAGGGAACGGAAGAGAGGTTATTTAACTCGCCTGTCCGAGCACTGAGCCACTGGGGTTCTGAAAGGTCATTAACAGAGTTCGCTTCTCTCCGACCGAAAGAAAGAAAGTCTCGAACGGAAGCATTCTCTTAAACCTAACCCTTAGGTAATTTGACTATCAAGATTCCCTCTTCTGAACGGGAACCTGCCCCTAATGCTGAGCTAACTATAGAAAACTTTCCCGTATTGGAAAGGTAAAGGAGAATCAATCTTTGGAGCGGTCCGAGGAGTTGGATACGCAATCAACTTCCTTTCTTTCTTTAATTTAGTTTTGATCCATAAGAGAGAGATTTCCCTTGAATCACAGTTCAGTTCAAACCTAAGGGTTCCCTATCCCTAGAGTCAGGTTGGCTCAGCTGCCTTGCTCTTGTCTCATCGGACTGACCCTGATTAATGCTTGAGCTCAGAGCAGAGTCAGGTATGCTTGAGCTCATAGTAAGGGATATGATATCGTGAGGTATGCTTGAGCTCATAGTAAGGGATATGATATCGTGAGGTATGCTTGATAAGTGCATGGTCGGTTGTCCGCTGCTGCTGCTGCTGAGCTAACGAGGGAAACGGAACCTATTCATGTAAGTTGAACGAGAATCATTTAATGGCTATAGGAAAGAAAGACGTTAACTATATTGACAAAGATTTGACTCTTCTCTTATTCAAGGGATGAAGAGAGTCCGAGGAGCGAATAATCCCCTTATTCAAGGGATGAAGAGAGTCCGAGTGTATGAGCTCGCCTTATGAAAGCTTCGCACGCAGGGCTACGGTCCAAGAGTCAATTACAACTGCAACGGAAAGACCTTAAACAAGCTCGGGATTGATTACCTTCAGTAGCGAAGAACGTAGGAAATTAAAATCTCACACTCCCGTACGAGTCAAGAGATAGGGAAGCCTACCGAGTCCAGAGATCTTTATTAGAAAGAAAGTCTTCCGGAAGAGACGTATAAATAGAATGGGAAGAGAAGCAGAAGCGATCATATTACACTCCTTACCTTACCTTACACAAGCGAGAAAAGAGATGAATAAACACCCGCTGCTGCAGTTCATTCCAGCATAGAGTGAGCTTTCCTTGGTCTTGCGATTTATATTGATATACTTTATCCGGAGTTATTGGGAGAACGGTTCTCAAGGCACCGGAAGTGATAGGAAAGGGAAAGGAAAGGTTAGATTTTAAGGGAAACCTGGGTCTCGTTCCGAACTCATTCAGCAAGAGCACGGGAAAGAGCTTCGAGGAAGGGTGCGCTCAGACCAGCATATTGATTTATACAAAAAGCTGGCGTGAACCAGAGAGCCAGAACGGTGAGCAACAGAGAATGACCCGAGCATGACGTCCGATGAGTTCCCTAGGCAGCCCAGAGAGAACCCGAGCCAACGACCGAGAGGGAAGTCTCGAACTTAAAAACAGTCTCTTGCAGACCGGTACTATCTTCAATCTCTCTGATAGTGAATCCTATCTTCAATCTCTCTGGTTATTAATAAATTTATCCCAAAGCCAAAGAGAAAGCCTTAACCATATGATAGCGCTAAGAGTTCGGGGAGAAGAGGGAAATGCAAATATACGATTCGCTCCTCTGTCGAGCCTATCCTTTTATAAAACTAATTCGCTACTCTCCAACAACTTACTAAATTAAGGCCCTTAATTCAGTAATAGGCGATAGCGACGTGTGACTAAAGGAGGGGCGAGCCTATTCGCGTCAAACATATTATCAAACCCGCGTCAAACATATTATCAAACAGATTCGCTCCAACCGCAAATTACAGTATTACGTGAATTACAGGAGTGAATGGCTTATGGCCAAAAAGAATCAAAATCATAAATTCAAGTTCATTCTACCATAACGCTTGCAAAAATCTGTTCATTCTAACGTTTGTCATGAACTTCTTTATCTTTTATTTCTGCCCACTCTTTGAATTCACTTCTTTCTCTTTCCATTCACGCGTCATTCTCATTCGCACCTAACTTTAAAGCGAGTGTCCTCCGTCCCAGCAAGAGTCGACGGAAGTCTATTAGGGCCCAAAGCCAAATAAACTACTATGAACTGAACTCATCCTAAGCTAAGGCAAGAGCTTCTTATCCTATTCCAGAAGTCAGATAGACCCTCTTTCAGATACGCTCTCTCTCTCAACCGCAGATTACAGTAATAACGAAAAAGAAGTTAAAAGAACACTAAATAAGTTCGAAGATGAACTCCATGAACAATCTTTATTTATGATAAATTATCAATAAAGAAAGATTTGCCATTCACTGACCTTTGGGCCACCCCTCTCGGTCGAGAAAGACTGAACACGCTCCTAACGGTCGAGCCACTAAGCTCATAGAGAGTGAGATTGGTTATCAATTATTTCGAGCTTCTCATTCGCTCCTCTGATGTTCGCTCTTTGGTTAGGAAGAGTCTACCAGCTCAGCAGCCGGGAGAAGTACTCGAAAACTGGAAACCCTTATGGAGCACTTTCACGAGAGATATTAATTTCTCATTTATCATCAATCTGACCCCTTAGATCTTGAAACATATATTAAATCAAGTCATCTTGAAACATATATTAAATCAAGTCCTTATAAAAGGGGTCGACCATATAAATATCTATCTCTCGTACGGACAAGAGTTATTGGTTAGAGGCGTGCGGAAGGTTTCCACGAGGAAAGCCTCGGTGTTAAGGTTCTCACCAAGAGTGCTCTCACGATCGGACGTCCTAATAAGAAAGAGACTGAAGCTTATTCAGTTCACTCTAATATTGAAATAGCTGCCAATTAAATTCCTTCTTTCCTTTCTTTCAATTCCCTCTTTCCTTTCTTAAGATCGGACTGACTGACTTCAAGGTGTAACGTACATTCAACGAGAACATTTGCTTATACAAACTCAACATAGAAGGCCTCTGCTGCCTCCCCAGGGACCCCGACCGGAAGGGTGAGAGTGAATTCCGACTTATTCTTTTGGTGCCACTATGAAAGTAACGGTCTGCAATGCGGAAGTCACGGTCTTATAGCCCGTCCCGAGAAGTACTGAACTTAGCCCCCTCCCACTTTACCCTTTTATAGGAGTATGTTAGCGAACCAAAAAGAATCAAAATAAGAAAGAACAGTTCATGGCTTACTCAACGAATGAACTTCTTTTAATTTGATAACTTTCCTCGGGTGGTTTACAAAACCTCTTGGCAAGCGGCGAAATATAGTAAGTTCCAGAGCAAAAGGGAGAATGAAGATAAGATAATATAAGGTTGAAGATAGTTTATTCAGCGGAAATTCAAGCATTACGAAAAGAATATATGTCATATTAGGAATATATTAGCTGCCTTCTTCACTTCCCTAGAGATATTAATTATCAATATCTTTCCTAAGATGGAGGGTTTGGAGATGGAGTGAGTGTACTCGAGCTACTTCTCTACCTCCGTACAGTAGCTCAATCCATTCGCCCTAAATGGTCTCCAAAAATCAGTTCATAGCAAGCAACAAATGAACTGATTTTTCTCTTGGATTCCAATTCCTTTCTTTCGTGAATTAGTTCTTGCTTGAACTTGGCTCATGCCTTGCCCTTGATAAGTACGGGACTGAAGTTCGACATTTCAGGTTTGGAGAAGGAGAAGTGAGTCGACTCGACCGAAGGGAAGCCAAGTAATTTAAACCGAAGGGAAAGTAGAGGCAGGGAAGTGGATTCGAACTCGACTAATACTTCTTTCAATTGCTTACCCAACCTTACCGAAGAAAAAGTAGTCCTAACCTAACCGAAGGGAATCTCAAGGGATGGTTTGCCGGAAAGCCAGGTGAGCCGGAAGAAACCTTACCGAGGGGAAGGGATGAAACCTATCTTCAGGGAAGCCAACCTTACCGAAGGGAAGCAACTCCAATAGGTGAAAGTACAAGAAATGTGACCCTTTAATTTATTGTGGTGTACTTTTGATTCCCTTCGTTTGGGTTTAAATTACTTTTTGTACACCACAATTCAGAGTGGTATATAGGAGATGCAGATAAAGTCAAAGCCCAGTCAAAGCTCATAGATGTTGATATAGATCAATATGTGCGTAACATAATGGTTTCAATCAAAGATTCAGTCTTCATGGATAAATCCCAGGGAGTGTAAATGCTCTAATCTAATGCCGTTAATCAGCTCTATGTCAAGGCCTCTCGCTCATAGCAGGTGTAATGTTATAATCTCAAGCATACAACTGGGAAAAGGCACCAAAATCCCATTTAGAGTATAAATGCTCTAATGCCGTTCAGCAGCGGGCCGATGTTAAGAAGCACTCTTCGGACAGGGGAAAGGTCATTAACAGAGTGAGAAGCATTGAATGTAAAGAGTTGGAACAAGATGGATGACAATGACAGAAATTCCTTTCGTTCTGGACTTTCTCCTTTCGTTCATTAGTTGAACTTGGCTCATGCCAAAAGAGAAGAGAGGGGCCGACCGTCAGGGGATTCCAAGAGTTGAGTTCATTCCAAGAGGCCAAAAACTTCAATATTAGTCTTTAGGATACCTACGTCTAACATGAAGAAGGAGTGAATGGCGTAACCAGTCGAGACTCCAAAAAAGAATCAAAATCAGTTCATACTGTAGCCTGTAGCACAGTTCATACTGTAGCCTGTAGCTTTGCTTTTGGCTTTGGCCATCGGACATGTTTGAGTTAAGGAGTTATTTCCGGTTCCTCATCCCTCTCCCGAGTGGTCAAGAGAACTACCTAGGCGATTCAAGCAAGGAGCGAATGCTTGATCTCGAGCGAATGAGTAGCCAAGGAGCGGGAGAGTCGCGAATGGCGCAGCGACGTGGAGTCCTTTTTCCCTGTCCACTTTAATTGGGCACCTGCTTCTGACTTTAATTGGGCACCTGCTTATTGCTTATCTGTGCAGAACTCTGACTTGTTGTTTCACGGGCACCAGCCAGTCCCTCTCCGATCCTTATTATACGTATATAGATAGTGACGAACTCAAGTTGAAGAATACACCGGTGCCGCCGCCTAAGCAGCTAACATAGCTACAACTAATGAACTTGAACTCTGAACAGCGGATTCTTGTACCGAACGATGATAGTTATTGGGCAAAAGCTGATAAATTACAGCCTACCTCAGACTCTTAACGATATAGTTATTGGGCAAAAGCTGATAAATTACAGCCTACCTCAGACTCAGACAAGAGGAAGACTCACTAGATTGGATATATCAGAGGCTGCGGAGGAAGTAGCTACGCCAACAAGAACTTCAAGCATTCCCTTCCCTCCTGGTTAAATACTCTTCATGAACCCGAGTCCGGTTCTGATCTTTCTTGTTCGTAGTCCGCTCCCGAGTCCTCTTTCCATCTCTTTCATATTAACTCTCCTGAACTCTGGGCTGCTTCCACTCTTGTTATTTATATTGTATTGTAACTGACTCTAGATCTTGTCCGCAGTTCTTTCTTTTCCTTGCCCATCCCATAGCCATAGGTCTAGCAAGAGCTACTCGTTAAACTCGTCCCGGCTCACTCTTGGAATTCAGTGCACCCCTTCCGCTACTTATAATGAACAGAAGGAAAGCACAGCTACTGCTACAAAGGAAAGCACAGCTACTGCTAATGAACAGAAGGACTTAACTTAATAATGAGCAGAAGGACTTAATCATATGTAATTCCAATTCCAGATCTTTATCTCAAGATCTTTATCTCATAAGGGTACCAGCTTTGGAATGACATTTGTACCTAACGAGTCCTTTCCGGCTCTTTGGTTTCATTCTGTACCGCTCCGTGGGGTGAACAATTTAAAGAGTCCTAGGCAAGAGGCTTTCGCGTACTTTGTACTTTGCCCGCCTCCCTTATCAGTCACCGGGAAGGATTTCCCAGCCCCAGGACGTATGGCGCTATTGGTCGATGTTCGCTTGGCCGGTCCTGCATGCTGATCTGGGTATAACATACTGGTCTTCCTACTCCTCTCTTACTCGTCCTGCAGTCCGAGACTCAAGAGCCCGATTCAATTGTTGCCTTCTTCTGTCCTCATCCCCCCACCCTCAATTAGCCGAGCTCCTGTCGAACTATATGAGTTCCCGGCAGGGCGATTGATTGTTGTGGGTTTGTATCACTTGGATTCGCAGGTTCCCACGCTCCAGCCTAGTCCATACGCTTTCCCTGTGATAAGCAGGGCTTAACGGAAGAAGGCAACCGTGAGCCAACGCGTTTTAGCATTCGACCTTTCTACCATGCCGAGTGGAGGATCACCAGACATCAAAGAATATTCTATTCCAACTAAAGAAACACTCTTGGAGGGTCAGTCCATTCGCTCCTTCTTCCTACTATTCAACCCGAAAGATAATCCGCTTTTCGAAGGACTTGATATCATATATTTATCTCTCTGGGGTAGACCTTTCGTGAAACCCGTCTCGAGCCTTAGACTTAGATAGAGGAAAGAAGCAGAGATAGATATTTTATTTAGGTACGCTACACCTGGGGAAAGAGATGCTACGGACTCGGGATATGGATATATAGATAAGAGAGAAGCTCGGGATATGGATATATAGATAAGAGAGAAGCGCTTCTGCCCGATGAAGCTCCTTGCTTTGTTTCCCTACGCTCATGTTAGCTTCCGCTCTCCTTATGAATCTCCTAGGTCTTAAAATGGCGCCATCATAGTTGCAAGAGTAGTGAATGGTTAGAGGGAGAGGAGTTGGTCGAACAGAAGGAGAATAAGGAGAACAACTTAACGCCTTTCCTCTATCATCAATTCCGAACTGAGAAGAGAAAGAATCCCCTAGGCATGAGATTCAGAGGTAGAGAAAGCAAGCTGGAAGGTCAGTTGTAAGTCCATTCGTGGAAACCGCTACGCATGGGGACTGACTAATCCTTACAGGAGATGAACCTAAGCTAAGATAAAGATATACGTTCATAGCTACTTATGCAAGAGCAGAGATCCTTTTTGGTAATAAAGATCTCTGGCCAAGCCCGATGTAGTAAGTTGGTCACCGAACAGAGCGAGGCAAGCGTTAATCCATTCACAGGAGATTTGACGCCTAATCGGTTTCATTCCTCTTGTCTTTCCAAGCAGGAGAAGGATCTGAACGGCCGAACGCAAGAGCAACTCACTAAATGTTCCTCATGCTCGAAACAACCTAATGCAAGGGACGAGCGGCAGCGAAATAATAATAGGAAAGATTTTCGGGACGGAACTTATTATATTTGGCCGATAGCCATGTTAGACCTGTTGCTAGGGAAGGCTTTGGGCGAACAAATTGCTGCTGATGTTTTTTTTAGGATCCGGGCACGCTGTAATCTGCTAGAGAGGGTCCCCTTACCCTCACTCAACTCATGCATCTCGTCCCTTCCAAATATTCAGACGTCGCTGTCGCTCGTCCCATCCTTTAGTCAGACGTCGCTGTCGCTCGTCCCATCCTTTAGTCAGACGTCGCTGTCGCTCGTCCCTTCCAAATATTCAGACTCAGTTTCACTCGTCCCTTGCATTCTCTTCCCTTGCTTTCGCGTTCGCCTCTCTCGCTCTCTATTCGCTTGCTCTCCCTCGCTCGTTTCTTCCCTCGCTATTTTCTTAGCCCACGAGCCATTTGCTTTTCTTCGCTCTTCCCTTGCTTTCCTCTCCTCTCGGAGTCGCTCTTAATGCCGCAGCAAATTAATTATAGTATTACGTAAATGGCACGAGCCATTTACTCTACCGTCCCTCTAAGCCATCATCTCCGCACCCGCCTAAGCTATCATCGTAGCACCGCTCCGTGGGTTACAAGTCTAGTCTTTCGTGCTGAGTCTCGACGTCGTCTTTTGCTTCAGATGGATTGCTTCGGTAAATGGATGGGCCGAGTAAGCGCTTGCTTCACTTCAGATGGATTGCAGAGATCGCGCTCAACTTTGTTTGCAAAGCTTTCTCTTGCTTGGCGGGCCCGACCACTCTTTCTTTGCTAAGCAAGTGTTCTGAAGAGCGGTGCTTTCTCCACCTTATTATTAATTGTTTAGAATTAAAGTGAACTTTTGAAGAGTCAATTCCAGCCCGTCGTTCGGACCGAAGCAAATTAAGGTAAAGATTTAAGCAAATGTAAGTTAGGGATTTTGGCTATAGTGATTCAAAACGACTAAAGATCTGCCAGTCGGCTCTCTCAACTTACTAAATTAAGGGCGCTCTCCACGTCGCTCTGCTAGCACCTTTCAGTCATACCCTATCCCGGAAAGCATAGGAGAAGCATCACAGAGTGTCGGAGGCATAACAGCTTATCCGCTGGATAGAGACAAGACAAGACCACGGGAGAGAGTGAATGGATACATACATTCTTTCCTTGACCCTCAGAGTGAATGGCGCAGCAACAGGTCTCTCAGCAACTATCAGCAACTCTCTCAGCAACATCTCTCAGCAACAGGTCGTGAATGGCCTCAGGGCCATTCACTTTTAGGCTGAGGCCATTCACTTTGAGGCTCAGGCCATTCACTTTTAGGTGTACCCCAATTTCTCTTTCCATTTACGACCTGGTGCTGTATTCGTAGTGTATCTTTAGTGTTTTTTTGAATAGCCCCCCTCAAATATAAGTCAGTTTGGTGAATGGCGCGTGCCATTCACGTAATTACTGTAATCTGCTGAGAGAGAGAGAGTGTCTTTTTTTGTATTGTTTGGGGCGAGTGATAACGACGCGCTCGCTTTAAGTTAGTATGGCAGGGAGAGGGTATCCTTGTTGTTAAGGATAGGCTCGCCCTTAATTTAGTAAGTTCTAAGGAGAGGTACGAGCGCAGCGACGAAAGAGTAAATGGTACACCATTTACGACCTGCTCCTAGGGGCGACGTGTAGTACATTCCCAGATCTGAGCTACCTGGATCAATCCACCTCTTAGTACAATTCGTCAGTGAGTACGTGGGAATAGCCCAGTAATGAATAGGCTTACCGCTCCGTGGGTTTAGTGCCTCTTTGCTTCTGTTCTCTCTGAAGGCGATAGGAGTTCTGTAAGAATTCCACTGCCCTCAAAATTAATTGACTCGTCCGAATGAGTGCTTACGTTCGGCACGTGTGCGGATCTTCTGGACATCGAAGATGTCCCCAAAAATGATGTTTTTTGTTTCTCATCCGACAAGCCTTGATATTGATAGAGGAGTTCGTTTGAAAGCGCTGACCGGAGTCGCCAACCGCACTTGTTTATCTCTTGGTGTCTGATCACGGGCTCGAGCCCTAGCCCTAAATCAAAATAAAAATACTACATATTTGCAGAGGCTGAGGTTCGAACTCTCAACCACTCGCACATCTAGCGCACTAACGAACTGCTCTAGCCACAAAAAACTATAAATTTATTGTTCATATTTCAAGTAGTAATTATTTTAAATATTAAAATATTAAATAATCTTGGCTCGATAAAGCTTGACAAGTCCTCGAGTTAGCATTAAACGAGCTCAAGCTCGGCTCGAAGATTAAACGAGCCGGCTCGAGCTCGGTCAATTTTGAGCTCGAGTCGAGCTTTGACTGAGTCGTTCATGAATAGCTCACGAGCGACTTAGCTTATTTGCAATCCTACTCAGGTCATCTTGAGTGAATGCATTCGGATGCCTCGAGCCACTTTCGGGCGCCTCAACAACCCAGGTGCACAGCGTGGAGGAAGGAATAATACGTAGCATTTATGTCAGCGCTATCTATATAAAAGTTCTTCCAATAATTTTCCATCCCATTATTTTATATAAAATATTATAATAATTATTACGCAAACACTAAAAAATTAAAATACAGCGCCAAATCATAATAAGTGGAAGAACAATGTAGAAGGAAGAGTAAGTGACGAGTCCATTATCGGTCGTCCCCGTAAAAAAGAAGAGTAATGATATGTTTAAAGAAAAAATTTAAGGAAAATTTAATGACACTCACATAATGATAGGGCCCATTATTTCACTTTTTGTGGGCTCCATCACTTTATGTGAGTATTATTGAGATTTTCTTTAAAATTTTTTTCTCTACAAATTATTTCTAAAAAAAAATTATAGGCACACTTTCAAAAAGGGTTCGACGAGGATTGAATCCGGTCCAGCATCAGAATCTTAGGTTTAAATAAAATCCCACAAATAGGAATAATCTAATTCCGATCGGTCCAGGCAGACCAGACCGGACCGTATCTATCATGTCGGATCATTCCATGAATAGGAGTAATCAAATTCGAGCTGTCCGTCCGGTCCGAAATCAGACCGGACAAAATCTACCATGTCGGTGGGACCCGACACCTGCCCTATCCTGCACCGACCACGTAGAGTGGGACCCACCCACGTTCCCGACCACGTAATTCAGCGTCTTAATTTTAGGTTTAAACAAAATTCCACAAATAGGAATAATCTAATGTCTCTCGGTCCGGACAGACCGGACCGTATCTATCGTGTCGAACCGTTCCATAAATAGGAACAATCTAATTCAGCCTGTCCGTCCGGCCCGTATCTACCATGTCGGCCCAATAAGCAGGCGTGCTTCGTTGGCCGGCTGCAGGGCCCTACCGTTCCCTCCAAACAAAGCGCGTCCTTTTGATTAGTCCAAATTCTGGATAAGGTCAATTTTATTTTATTTTATTTTTAAAAAATTAGTTAAATTGTTCACCCACTTATATCTGTATATATATAAGTATTTTTTTATAGGTGGGATCAATTTCTAACAATATAAAATGTTTTATTAGGTCTTTAATCTCTTCATGTAAATTACTGTGCTAGGATAAAATACTTCCTGTGATTTAGTTGTCTATATTTTGCCGTAGAACCGACGATATTGGACCGCTTGAAATAAGTGATACGAATAAAAAGTGTCTCTATATTATCATATTAGATGTTTATGGTAGATGCAACTTTATAGTTGGCTATTCAAAATTTAAATTATATATTTATTTTTTAATTCAGGCATCTAGTTGTTAGAACTGATTAATTTTGAAACGGATTGATTCAATCTTATAAAAAAATTTTATCGACCATCAGAATAATTAGAAAGCACAGACGAGTCTTAATAGACAACCCAACATCACAAATAAGTCAAACTCTTCATGTATAAGGTGCCTTAAATAAGATTTGAATTCTTTATAGTTCCACTCTACTACGAAGATATATTATCTACATCATATCCATGGAGAAAAAGAAATTTATTATCGAACTGTAGATAGATAGTAAGGGAAATGATTAGTAGATAGAGAAAAACAATTATCATATAAATAGTGATTATAGAAATTTATAATAGAAAGGGATGAACACATTTTTGTTTTGAGTGTATAAATATTTCATAGCATTAATTGCAATAAATGAATCGTTAAATATTCAACATAGATTATGATAAATAATGTTAAGCAATATAATGATTTTCTCTTTTGATATGTTTCATGGCATTTAATGGAGGATTGAAATAAATGAGGAAGAAACAAGTAAAATTAGTGCATTTTATTATTTAATTAATAATAAACAATATATTAATGTCAACTTGATGGATCATTTTCAAATGTTGAAATATGTCACAATTATATAGCTATTGCTTTCAAAATTATAATATTAGTTAATAATTATATACTATATATATATTGAGTTTTAAAAAGTATAGATAATGACTTGTGTTGTTACAAAATATAGAATAAATAATATCTTATCTATTTTTTTGTTTAAATTATTATTATTTAAAAAAAAAATCAAAAGAGTTTTAAATTATCAAAATCATCAAAATGATATATTAAAAAAAAAAGAAAATTAAAATAATACTTTAATGTTTTTCCATCCAAATTATTATTTTAGCTACAGAAAAAAATGCTATGGATAAAATATTTTTTATATAAAAAAACTCTTTAGTAACTGACTTTTAAAAAATCACTTTAAAATGATTATATATTATTGTAGTAACTATTAAATAGTTGTTTCAATAGTGTAATAGCTAATGTTGTAGCAAATATTCAATAACTACTATACTATGATAATTTTATAATTATTTTGAGTATGTTAAAATTATTTTAATTAAATTTAAATAATTTTAACGTATTTAGTAAAAAATTATATATAAAATGCTTTATGTATATTATTTTTGATTAAGTTGAATTTAAAAGAATAATAATTTATTTTAATACGCCATATCAACTAAAAAGTAACTCAAATATTTTATGATTTGTTTTTTTTTAAAGAGATGCTCTCGTTCTTTTTTTTTATCTTTATTTTTTAAATGATAATAATGTAAAAGTTTATCATCATTTTTTTTATTTATTTGAATTGATCTTGAATTTTGGTTCTTTTTATCTAAGAATAAATATATATTTTTTAATCATAAACAAATTATTATTACTAATTGAGACAATTCCTCTTTTCTTACATTTTAGTCATGAGAATAAACTTCAATAACTATTATAATTTAATTCTTTTTACTCTTTGAAAAAGACCTTTTCTTATTTTTTGTTTCCTTTTAAAAAATTTACACATAGTTCCAATTTGCATTTATTAACTTGTCTCCTAAATAAATAAATACACGGAATAATTTTAATAAAGATTAGTAAACAATGTAAAAATACATGACACAAATAAATATAAGACAGTTTTTGGGAGAACTTTTACTTATTTAAAAGTGATTATTATAGAGACAATTTTGAATTCGTAAGAAGCTAAAGTATGGAGTATTTGAAAATAAAAGTCAAAAGCTGATACAAAGTAAACTTTGAGTATTCGATGAATAATTGCTTACAAACTTAATTTTTAAGTTAAATGATAATAATATACTTAATAAATATTTTGAATATTGTATCAAAATTAATTTTTTTTATAACATAAATGTTTTAAAAAAATATATAAATTAATAAAAATATAAATATAAAAAATGACAAAATTTATATATATACATAAAAATATGTATAAAATTTTTGGAAATGTAAATTTTATAAAAATATAAAATATTATTAGATTAAAAATATGGTGGTAATTATGTAAAAAGATAAATTTATTAAGGACATAAATGTTAATTTTTAATTTTAGATCATAAATAAAATAAACAAGCAAGAAAAAGTATCAAATTTTTACTTCTAACTTTTGAGTAAAAGTCTATAAGCTGAAGCAGAATTTGACATTCACAAACACTCAAAAGTAATTTTATGTAGTTAGAATCTAAAAAGCGCTTAACAGAAGTTCTACCAAACTCTGCCTAAATATACTTGTAAAGCTCTATTAACTTTAGGTTGTGCCCAATGTTGCAAACGACTCGATCCAATTGCCACTTTTAGGATCAAGTACTATTCACATCCGACTACCGATTACACCAATTTTATTGATCACTTCATTTGGTCACTAACAAAGTACTATTCACATCCGACTGTCGATTACAGCCAGTACGATTCATAAACCACTGATTTGTTTAAAATTTTGACGATATTGTGTAAAGTTAAAATCAATTCGACTAATAAAAAAATCAGTCGACTGATAGGCTAAAATAGAAAATAGGTGAGTAATTTCATAATTTTGAAACTACCCTATTTGATAATTTCAGAAACTTACCTACTTAGTAAAAAAACCAAGTTTTGTGGATTCTTTATTTTTATTTTGTGATTATTTTGTTTTATTTTCATCAATTTAGTTGGAATCTTATATGCTTGATTGCTTGTTTGTTTTCTCTTTACTAGTGTCATCTTTCAATTGGGTTTTACTTCATGAAATCTTTATAGCAAGTTTTTGATGATGTTTATGGAAGTAATTATGATGCAAACAAAGAATGAAAGAACATTAATAAATTTTGGTTTTAATTTAAATTGCCCTATTTTAGGTGTTGGTATCTTTAATCTCCTAGAAGTTTTAATTGGCTTTTTTTAATTTGATAAGAGATTATTGGGATTATTTTACCTCTTAATTGGTGGATTTTTTTCCTAGTTTAATTGATATTGAGTTTGTAAAAGGGATGTGTTGATATTGAGTTTGCATCAAATTATTATACGTGTCTCATGTGACTTGTACTCTTGTGACGTCAGACAGAATAACGATTTTCTATAGGCTAGTTTTAACAGAGAATTTTCTTCAATTGGTTTAGCTGAATAAAATTAACATAAATAAAGATAATACCCTAGCATTAACTAAGCAAATGTTTAAACAGTCTCAAAACCCTAACAACGCAAAAGATGTAAATAACCTTAATAAAATGGACTAAAATTTTTTAGAGCCTCCCAAAGGGCTTTAAATGATGTTTATCAACGATAGATGAAAGATTCAAGCCTTTTTCACAAGGTATTGTGGTTTTTTTTATCACTTTGGTTTTCCAATTCGTAAGCAAGCTCAAGGCAAGGATGATTGAGTCATTTTAGTAGGGTCATAAACGAGCCAAGTTAAGCCAAGTTTTATGGTGGTCATGCTTGTTTGATAAGATAATCAAGTCAAATCAAGTTGAGCTTAAATTGAATCAAGCTGTTGAAATCATTGTTCAAGTTTAGCTTGGTTCCCTTTTTACAAGCTTGAGCTTGATTATATTCGTTTAAATATTATTGAACTTTCAATTTAAGATTGTTTGATATTTTGATATATTTTGTGTTTACATTTAAAACTTGTTTGATTGATTATTAAACTTGATAATATAAACTTGTTTGTGTATTTTGAAAGTTTTTTTGTTTATTTAGTATGTTGGTAAGAGTTTTATTGATGAACATAATTTACGAACGTTGTTTACAAATATTAACTAGCTGCATACATATGCATTCAAACTCATTCTTTTAGTTTAACAAGTTGTTCAAACTTGTTCGTTTAGTTTAGTAAATTGTTCAAACTTGTTTTTATGATTTTAAATGAACATAAATAAACTTTTATTAAGTCGAATATCAAATTTATTCATGAACATTCCGTTCATCTACAATCTTACATTTTAGGTTAAACTTGATGCAGACAAAAACAAAAAAATTGACACTTGGAATGAAACATAGCATGCATCAAAAAGAAAAGGAGCAAGGAAATGCATGCTTTCATGTTACTACAATAATAGATGATTGTGCATCTAATATTAACTTGAACCTTCCTTTTCTATCATATGTTTTGTAAAAAAATATCTCTTATTCCAACATTATTTGTTATAATAATACAAAATAGATTGTTTCATTTTTTTAAAATTTAAATTACTATATATAGAATATTATTATATTAAAACAATTTTTTATTAATTTAGTTAAAATTATTTTAAATTGATCAAATTATTTTAAAATAGTTGTAACAACTATTTAGCCAATATTAGCCTCTACAATA